>CAEFZP010002860.1:147500-154549 GCA_903064625.1 Mallotus villosus
TTGGACGAGGCTATGTGACGGAGGAGGGGCCAAAGCTGTCATCCAGACTAGGAACCCTCCTTCACTCCCGATAGAGAGAGGAGAGAGAGGAGAGAGGAGAGACAATAACAAGAAGAGAGGGATACCAACACCAAAGCTTTGTACTGTTCTTGTGCCACCACCACCACCACACCAGGCAGTGAACCAGCCAGCCAGTCAGCCAGCCAGTCAGTGAACAAGTCCACTAGCTCCAGCATGGCCGTCATCACCTGCACACGCTTCACTGAGGAGTTTCCAGCTCTTTGAGGAACTGGGGAAGTAAGTTACTCTCTGTTTTATCGCCCTGTTGACTGCCTGGTTTACAGGCTGAAGTCAAATCAAACTCATGTTGCTCTGCAAGTCTGCGTGCTGGTTCTAGTAAGAATAGAGCAGCTGTTCTAGAACACTGAGAATGGAACTGCTGCTGTTGCTCTAGAACCATTAAAATAGAACTATTGGTTTTGTTCTAGATTACTGAGAATAGAACTATTGCATTGGTTCCAGAACACTGAGCATAGAACTGCTGCTGTTCTAGAACACTGAGAATTGAACTGCTGCTGTTGCTCTAGAACAGGGGTGTCAAACCCTGGTCCTCGAGGGCCGCTGTCCTGCATGTTTTAGATGTTTCCCTGATCCAGCTCACCTGATTCGAATGAATGGTCGTTATAACAACCCTTCTAATTGAATCAGGTGTGTTGGAGAAGGGAAACATCTAAAACATGCAGGACAGGGGCCCTCGAGGACCAGGGTTTGACACCCCTGCTCTAGAACCATGAAAGTAGAACTACTGGTTTTGTTCTAGAACACTGAGAATAGAACAACTGCAGTTGTTCCAGAACACTGAGAGAATAACTGATGTTGTTCTAGAACACTGAGAATCTAACTCCTGCTGTTGTTCTCGAACACTGAGAATATAATTACTGGTTTTGTTCTAGAACACTGAGAATAGAACTGTTGCTTTTTTTCTCGAACAATGAGAATATAACTTATGGTTTTGATCTAGAACAATGAGGATAGAACTGCTGCTGTTGTTCGAGAACACTGAAAATAGAACTACTGGTTTTGTTCTAGAACACTAAGAATGGAACTGCTGCTGTTCTAGAATGTTGAGAATATAACTGATGGTTTTGTTCTCGAACACTGAGAGCGCTGAAGCAAAGAAAAAAGTATGAGAAATGAAAGGAGAGAATGTGGAGGTGTGGAGGAGTGAAGGAATAGAACAGGGGGTGATAAGTGTAGAAGAGGTGGACTGGAGAGAGAGAGACAGTGACTGTGTGAGACTTGTTGCTGTATGTTGCCGTGGGAACAGGTGATAGTTGACGACAGTTGATCGTTCAGCCTGCGGATGTTAATGATCCTCCAGGACACACACACACACACTCGCACACACACACATATACACACGCACACACTTATTCATGCACATAAAATATGTCCTTCGGATCCTGTAGTTTAAATCAGAGGGTTCTGTCTCTTTGTGTGATGGAGAGAGAGGGAGAAAGAGAGGGGGGGAGATAAAAATAGAGAGGGAGAGAGAGATGGGGAGAGGGAGAGAGAGAGGGAGAGACAGACAGACAGTAATGATATTACATGTTACAATATATACATTGTAGAACTATAGTTCTGTTTTTGGTTCAGTCCATTTCAATGGACCAGGTTACAGAAGCTTCTGGTCACTATGACAAAGACACACACACACACACACACACACACACACACATACACATAAACATGCACACACAAGCACACACAAGCACACACACGTACACACTCTCCCTCCCCTTCCCCACAGCCAGACTGACAGTGGTGTCTCTCGGGATAGTTGCCTCCTCTGGTGTGTGTGTGCATATGTGCGCTTTTGTCTTCTTCAGTGGATCTACTGCCCCTCCCCTCAGCCCCCCCAGCTAGTGAAAGTTATGTGTGTTTCTCCCAGCAGAACATACAGTATAAACACCGACTACGGGGATACAGAGACATGATAGAGGACTGTACTCTATCTGCAGGAGAGGAGAGGAGAGGAGAGGAGAGGAGATGAGAGGAGAGGAGATGTAGAGGATGTATGTAGATCTATCGGTCTCTGCTCTCGGATATCGCTATTCGCTTCTATCTCTCGCTCATCGATTCTCGTCTCTCTCTCCCATCGTGCTCTCTCGCTCTCTCTCTCTCGTCTTCTCTCTCTCTTTCTCCTCTCTTCTCTCTCTCTCTCTCTCTCTCTCTCTCTCTCTCTTCTCTCTCCTCTCTTTCTCTCTCTCTCTCTCTCTCTCTCTCCTTCTCTCTCGTCTCTCTCTCTCTCTCTCTCTCTCTCTCCCCTCTCCCTTTCTCTTCTCCTTTCTCTGTTTCTCTCCCTCTCTCCTTCTCTTCCTCTTTTTCTCTGCTTCTTGTCTCTCTCTCCTCTCTCTCTCCCCCTCCCTCTCTCCCACTAGCTCTCTTCTCTTTCCGCACTCGCGTCTCTGAACGTCCCTGCCCCTGACCCACACGGTTACTACTCCCACCCCCAGCCACACACTCTCTCACACATCACACCACCTCTCTCTCACATCACACACCCCCCCACACAACCACCACAACACCACACATACACAAACACACGTCAAGCAGCCAAAGATGTTACATAATTCCATTTGGGGGTGGAAACACAGTAGTACATCTGCTACTTGCACCCACTATCGCTGACAAGGTGTGTGTGTGAGTGTGTTTGTGTGTATGAGTTTGAGCAATGTGTGCCTGAGGTGTGTGTGATGTGTGAGGCATTTGTGAGGAGTGTGTGCTTGTGTGTATGTGAGAGAGAGAGAGATATGTGTGCAGTGTGTGTATGTGTGTGAGGGGTAGAGAGGTGTGTGTGTGAGGAGTGTGCTTGTGTGAGGTGTGTGTGAGGTGTCTGAGGAGTGTGTGTGAGAGGTGTGTGTGTGAGGAGTGTGTGTGAGAGGTGTGTGTGTGTGTAACAGGTGTGAAGGGGGTTCTACAACAAGCAAACAGAATGGATGACACAGACTAAAGTCCGGTCCTAGGTCTGCAAGGAAAGTTCCTGACTGTGTTCTTGTTTCCAGGGGAGCCTTTTCAGTGGTGCGCCGCTGCTTGAAGGTGCTGTCAGCACAGGAGTATGCTGCCAAGATCATTAACACCAAGAAACTCTCAGCCAGAGGTCTGCTTGTCTACCTGCCTGTCTGTCTGTCTGCCTGTATGTCTGTATGGATATCTGTTTGCCTGTCTACTTGTCTTTCTGTCTGTCTGTTTGTATGTCGGTGTACCTGTCTGTCTACCTGTCTGTTTGTCTGTCTGTCTGTCTGTCTGTCTGCCTGTCTGTCTGTCTGTCTGTCTGTCTGTCTGTCTGTCTGTCTGTCTGTCTGTCTGTCTGTCTGTCTGTCTGTCTGTCTGTCTGTCTGTCTGTCTGTCTGTCTGTCTGTCTGTCAAAGGGCCCTATCTTGCACCCGGCGCAATTGACTTTGTCAACGACGCAAGTATCATTCCTTGTTTACACTTGACGCAAAGCAGACTTTTCCCTCCACAGACGCACGTCGGTAAATTAGGGAATGACCTTGCGCTCCTGGGGGCGGTTCAGCGAAGAAAGGAGGCGTGTTCCGGCGCAAACGTTCCCTGGTGCTATTTTGCAGTTTCAGAAAAACAATTCCGCCACTGACCAGGAAAAAGTAAATGGCGCATTATTCAGATGCTATTTTAAGGGCGCAAGCTTGGCCCGTGCGCACTGCTGGCGAGGCCAGGGTCTTCTTTCTGCGAAGCTACGTTACAGTGTTTGTATGGCGTGTTACATTTCTTCAATGATTATAAAAATATTTTCATGAGAAATCTCATGTATGTGAACTTGATTTGTAACAACTGTGGCAATTTTCTTTTTAACTGAAGCTAATTTGGGTAGGTTTCTTCTCCCATCTCCATCAGAATCAGAATTCGGTTTATTCGCCATGTAGCCTGTTAAACAAACACGGAATTTACTGTGGCAGGAAGGTGCAAACAATAAACATATACCGGTAAAAAGTAAAAAAGTACAAAAGTTAAACTAATTCTAAGAACTAAACAATTTAAAATATAACAATTAAAAAAATTATATATATATACAAATAAGAATAAGAATTTGAATGAGCAGCATGAGCGGGCAATTTAGTGCAATGGTAAAACTGCTCTGCCTTTCCCATACAATGTCACTTCTCTGTCTGTTACGGTGCTGACGAGAACGTCGGTCTCCTGTGAACTGCTGGCGTACGCCTGGCAAATCCGCCGTTATAATAGCAATCCGCCATGGAACAAGCGCTGCTCTTAAAGGGAATGTGAGATGACGCTCTGATTGGTTTATTGCACGTTACGCTCAAACAATTTTAGATTTGCAAAGTCATTTATCCCGCCGGAAAAATAGCAACCCGCGCCAGAGTCCCGCCCACAAAGTTACTTGCGCTTTGCGTTTTGATACTTGCATTTCAGATCGTTAAAATAGGGCCCTATATGTCTTTCTGTCTACCTGTCTTTCTGTCTACCTGTATTTCTGTCTACCTGTCTTTCTGTCTACCTGTCTTTCTGTGTACTTGTCTGTCTGTCTGTCTGTCTGTATGTCGGTCTACCTGTTTGTCTGTCTGTCTGTCTGTCTGCCTGTCTGTCTACATGTATATATGTCTGTCTGTCTACATGTATATATGTCTGTCTGTCTACATGTCTGTCTGTCTGTCTGTCTGTCTGTCTGTCTGTCTGTCTGTCTGTCTGTCTGTCTGTCTGTCTGTCTGTCTGTCTGTCTGTCGTCTGTCTGTCTGTCTGTCTGTCTGTCTGTGTATCTGCCTTCACAGCACACACACACACAAACACACGAGCACACACACATATAGAGATGAAGTTGCTAACAAGCAGTCTGTCAAAAGGAACTGTCCTCTTTGTATCCTGATGGGTGTGTGAGCGTGTGTGTGCGAGTGAGTGTGTGGGTTCATTAGTGTCCATGAGTGTGTGTATTTATGTGTGTGTGCGTTCATGCATACGGGTGTGTGAGTGTGTGCGCTCTTGTGTGTGTGAGCGCATGTGTATTTGCGCATGTGAGCGCGTGTGTGCGGGCTTTCAAGTGTGCGTATGTGTGTGTTTTGGCAACGAGCGAGCGATACCGGCATGAGCCCCATCTCATTTAATCAGACACAGTCAGGGGCAGCGGCAACACAAACCTGAGGCTCCTTAACAAGAAGGTGACCAAAAACGAAAGCTTTCAAACCAAATTGTTCCTCCGGGTGGGAAAATCGCAGAGGCTCTTTTAACAAGCCTCATGGCAGTCATCAGTCAGGCAACAGAGAGAGCAGATCAGAGTCACACACACAAAAAAAGAGGGAGAATTCTCTTTCTCTCTCTCTCTGGTCTCTCTCTCTCTCTCTGCTCTCTCGTCCTCTCCTCTCTCTCTCTCCTCTCCTCTCTCTCTCTCTTATCTCTCTCTCTCTCTCTCTCTTGATCGGCTCTCTCTCATCCTCCAGCTCTCTCTCTCATCTCTCTCTCTCGCTGCTCCTCTCCTCTGCTCGTCACTCCTCCCTCTCCTCTCGTCTCATCTCGTCTCTCTCCTCTCTCTTTCCTCTCTCTCCTATCCTCTCTCTCTCTCTCTCTCTCCTCTCCTCGCTCCCATCCCTCGCTCTTGCTCACTCTCTCCTCTCCTCTCTCTCTTCATCCTCGCTCCCCATCTCTCACTCTCTCTCCCGTCGGTCTCTCATCTCTCCTTCATCTCTCTCTCTCATCTCTTCTACACACACACACACAGCTCTTGTGTGGATGCAGACTCTCAGCTTCTGGATCCCTCCATTATTATAGTGAGTATTCTAGTCTAGAGAGAGAGAGGGAAAGGGAGAGAGGGAGAGAGGGAGAGGGAGAGAGAGGAAGAGAGGCAGAGAGGGAGGAGGGAGAGAGGGAAAGAGCTCTCCTCTCTCTCTCTCTCTCTCTCTCTCTCTCCTCTTCGGGGGTGGACTCCTACGTGAGTGAGTTGGCCTTCTTCATCCCTGCCGTCCTGCTTGTTGGCTGACAGAAGCTGGCCTTGTCTCTGCTCTGCTGACTGGGATCAGGGGAGGTATCAAACAGGCTGTCAATCATGCCCCCCAGTAATCGTGTGGGGGTCAGGTGGCTAAACGGTTAGGGAATCGGGCTACCAATCCGAAGGTTGCTGGTTCGATCCCCGGCCATGTCAAATGACGATGTGTCCCTGGGCAAGGCACTTCGCCCTACTTGCCTCGGGGGAATGTCCCTGTACTTACTAAAAGTGGCTCTGGATAAGAACGTCTGCTAAATGACTAAATGTAAATGTATCAATCTGGAGTTGCTGGCGCTTCTTCCTGGGGTCTCTCTGCTCTGCCTGTGTGTCTGCTGCTGGTGCATTGGGTGTGTTGTGCTATGGTTGTTGTTGTGTTGTTGATCTGTGGTTGTGTTTTTGAGCTGTGGTCGTGTTGGGTGTTGTGTTGGGATGCAGACGGAATGGGTGCGGTTAACCAGTTGAGACAGACAAAGCTCATCATAAAATAACTCTCCTCCCTGTCCTTTTGTGGGTTGCGTGTGGTGAGTGTGTGTGTGAGGTTGGTTCATGGGTTGGGTATGTATGTGTGTGTGAGACAGGGTTTGTGGTGTGTGTGAAGGTTGATTCATGGGATGTGTGTGTGTTTTGTGTGAAGGGCTGGTTCATGGGTGTGGGTGAAGGGCTTGGTTCATGGGGTGGTGTGTGAAGGGCTGGTTCATGGGGTGTGTGTGAAGGGCTGGTTCATGGGGTGTGTGTGTGAGAGGGGGTTTTTTTCTTCATGGGGTGGTGTTTATTGGTTTCCTGTAGTGGCCTCCAGTTTGGTGTTTGTGTTTGTCAGCTTTAATTACAGTACTATTAAGCTGTTTGGCATCACTGATTCTGTGTGTATGTGTTGTGTGAGTGTGTGTATTTGAGTGTGTTAATGGGTTTTGTGTGTGTTTGGTTTGTTTGTGAGCAGTCATTAAGGACATCTAACCTAAAACCCAGCTGTCCTGAACTCAGGCTCAGAGGCTGCTCAGCTCTGCTGCTTGTTTTGCTTTCATTTGCTTTCTGTTCC
>CAEFZP010002861.1:0-54393 GCA_903064625.1 Mallotus villosus
ACCAGGGACGGTCTGGACCTGAGGGAGACAAACGGACTTCCTGCAGCAAGGACGCGTGACAGATGTGTTACTGATGGACGGACCCATCTGCTAAGACATGTCCATGTGTGTGTGTGCTACGTGCTAGTGTGTGGTGTGTATTGTATGTGTGAGTGTATGTATGTGTGTGTGATGTTTATTGATGTGCATGTTTGATAATTCATGACTAATTCAATCACAGACCCCCTTCTGGACCCCATGCAGTTTGCCTACAGAGCCAACAGGTCTGTGGACGATGCAGTTAACATGGCCCTCCACTTCACCCTACAGCACCTGGACTCCCCAGCATCCTACGCCAGGATCCTGTTTGTGGACTTCAGCTCTGCCTTCAACACCATCATCCCCGCCCTGCTTCAGGACAAGCTCTCCCAGCTGAACGTGCCTGATTCCACCTGCTGGTGGATCACAGACTTCCTGTCTGACAGGAAGCAGTGCGTTAAGCTGGGAACACAAGTCTCTGACTCCCGGTCCATCAGCACCGGATCTCCTCAGGGCTGCGTCCTTTCTCCTCTGCTCTTCTCCCTGTACACGACAGTTTGCACCTCCAGTCATCCATCCGTCAAACTCCTGAAGTTTGCGGACGACACCACCCTTATTGGGCTCATCTCTGGTGGAGACGAGTCTGATTATAGGTGGAAGCGGGCCAACCTGGTGACCTGGTGCAGCCAGAACAACCTAGAGCTCAATGCTCTTAAGACAGTGGAGATGGTTGTGGACTTCAGGAAGAATACAGCCCCACTCACCCCCATCACCCTGGGTGACTCCCCAGTCAACACTGTGGAGTCCTTCCGCTTCCTGGGCACTATCCTCTCCCAGGACCTCAAGTGGGAACTGAACATCAGCTCCCTCACAAAGAAAGCACAACAGAGGATGTACTTCCTGCGGCAGCTGAAGAAATTCAAACCTGCCAAAGACAATGATGGGTGCACTTCTACACAGCCATCATTGAGTCCATCCTCACCTCCTCCATCACCATCTGGTACGCTGCTGCCACTGCCAAGGACAAGAGCAGACTGCAGCGTATCATCCGCACTGCGGAGAAGGTGATTGGCTGCAATCTGCCTACCCTCGAGGACCTAAACACCTCGAGGACCCTCAGGCGAGCGAGGAAGATTGTGGCCGACTCCTCCCACCCTGGACACTCCCTGTTTCAGTCACTCCCCTCCGGCAGAAGGCTGCGGTCCATCAGGACCAACACCTCTCGACACACAAAACAGTTTCTTCTTCCCTTCTGCTGTTGGCCTCTTCAACAAGGCCAAGGGTTCACACTGACTTATTGACTTTACTTTAATGACTCTAATATTCTGCACTACATTACTGCATCTTGTACATTTGTATTTTTTGTCATATTTGTATTTTTTGTATTTTTATATTGTAAATTAGGCAACTTATATTTTATTGTATATTTTATTTTAAATATAATTCCACTTTAGTATAGATAGTATAGTTATATAGTATAGATATTTAGTATAGACAGTCCACATATTTAAATTTAAGGATACTATATGTTTATTGTATGCACCTTCCTGCCAAAGCAAATTCCTTGACTGTGCAAACTTTCATGGCCAATAAATCCCTTTCTGATTCTGATTCTGATTGTCTTCATCTGGATGTTTGTGGTGTTCGGAAAAGTTATTACCTGGGGTACAGTTGGTATCCAAATATTTTGCCTTGTTTGTGAACATACACTACGTGATGTATGCCTGCAGATCAGGGTATGGACAGGAGACCTGAGTGAGAGAGTGAAGGAGGACAAGCTAGCCTCAGTTCTCACTGAGAGCTCCTGTCATCCACGATGAGTCATCAGCATGAATAACACGTCTGACTGTGTACCTGCTCTGCAAACTCAACACAGGAGAAGAGATGCAGCATCTTACAAAGCTCAAGTTTTGCACCAAGACCTCTTTCATCTTTCTCTCTCTCTCTCTCTCTTTTTCTCTCCCTTTCTCCTTTTCCAACCACACCGGGCTGTGACAGAAACTAAACTGACAGAATTCCTGTCAGAAAACCTTTGGGGACGACCCAAAAATAAGCCTTTCTTAGAGGGTGAACACTTTTGAGGAGATCCTTCCCTCTAGTGAGCGCTCTCTCACAAGCACTTATTTTTGACCTGCTGTACGTGTTTAATCTGTGTAGCAGCTCACCTACACTGTTGTTTTTGTTGATGTCCTCTTGGTTTAAAAGAACAATTGATTTCCCTTAGGATCCTGCAGCAAGAAGCAGTTTTTCTTAGCTGAACTTGTTCTACTTTTCGTTTTCGTCGTCAGACATCCTTCTAGCGTAGCCTGCAGTTTGTTTAGCAGACATTTGTCTCCCGGAAGTTCCGGGAGTCTCCCGCCTTTATTTTGTATCTAGAGCGAGCGAGAGACTGTCCAACGGTCATTCCTGGTAAAAGCCAACTCCCTGAAATGAGTCTCTGCAAGTTGGGATGTCTAGTTTAGTGTGTGCTAATGGACTTGATGTGAGTTTAAAGTCACCAACTACTTAATTTATTTCTTTTTTGTTTACCCTCGCATACAGCGGTCTTTAGATGTACCTATGAGCTGTAGTTAGGCTACCTAGTGGTTAGTTTCAAGATCTATCGTCTTCAGGACACTGACACGCGAAACAGCATGCTGGAAAACTCCCCCGGGAGAAGTGACCTTTTCTCTCTGTCTGCTATCCTAACAACCCCAGCTAAAAAGGGACAGATGACACGCCAGCCTGCTAACAAACACTACAACACCTTTCACACTCGTTTCACCATAAACCCCCAGAGAAAGAGTGCGATTGCATCTCATCCGAAGTGCCGCAGAAACAGCCAAAGCTAGCTTGTATCAGGCTAGCGGGCAGGATGTCGTCTGTGGCAGATGGTCATTCTGTCTCCTGCCTTTCCTTGACATGAGTCATGGTCGAGCCTCACCATGACATGCTCTCCCACGCTAACGACAATATTGGCTAATTAGCGCTTGAAAATTGTATTAGGTCGGATTCGGATTAAATTAGTGCGTGACTGTGTTTGCAGCTCTTTCGCGGATGCCAGTCGAGAAGGAGACGGACATTAATGCGGCCAATCACAGCAGGTTTTAAAAGGAAAAAATGCGGCCAATTTTCCATAACTGTTTATCTGTAGCAGGGGGATTAACTAAACTAGTCTGCCATTTTTATCACGGCTCATTTGGTTTCCAGTCACGATCGCTAAAATAATGGTATATCACGTCGATTAGATGGGAGTTCTTGAAAGACGACGTTTAGATTGCAGTAGATAGACCCCAGTGAGAAACATTCTATAAAAGGCTACATCAGCTATCCTGTCTCCTTTCAAACTCCTACTAAATAACCTTTCTTGGAGAAGACCGTACATGCTTCTACATGAAGCGTCTGGAACACATGTGAGTGCTTCACATAGCTCAACGTGATTCATGTGAAAGGTCTGAGCGTCCATATGTGTGTGCATATGTGAGCACTTGTGTATAGGCCTACTTGTGCGTGAGTGTTTGCGTGCGGGTTGGCCGTTCTGTGAGTGTGAAATATCAGGCAGCTCGACTCAGACCGGTCTCCAGGCCCTAAATTTACGGACCTGTTGCTATGACAGCAAGTCCAGGATGCGCTTCGAAGAACCGAACAATCCAAGATAATGACAAATCGTCAACAATCAAATCCAGCTGAGTAAAAACTTCCTACTCTGCCGATACGGAGCACCGGCCCTGTGTGTGGGGTCGTGAGGGCGTGTGTGTGTGTGAGAGTATGCGTGTTAAACAGTGTAGAGAATATCACAAACAGTAGCTTTGTTCTCATACTAAAGCTGTTGAACAGTAGCTTTGTTCTCATACTAAAGCTGTTGAACAGTAGCTTTGTTCTCATACTAAAGCTGTTGAACAGTAGCTTTGTTCTCATACTAAAGCTGTTGAACAGTAGCTTTGGCAGAGATGATTAGGCATTACTGGTCCATCGCATGTTTAATATCATCAGTTTGACAATATATAAACAGCGTTTTTTCTTCAGGAGAAATCTGTCTCACTGTGTTGTAACTTCTTAAATAATGACTCAACTATACAGCTAACTGTATGAAAAGATTTCCATAAAAGGAGAGTTGTTGGAGTACGGTATAAGTGAAACTTTGTTTTGACAGTCAGTCTGAACCCACCCCGACACAGCCCCAGTCCCACAGCAGCTGACTGGCATCATGTTTAAGCACATGCAGGGGGGGGCACTGCTAGGGGGTCTGTTGGGCCCCCGTCTGTTGGGGCCCTGTCTGTTGGGGCCCTGTCTGTTGGCCCCCTGTCTGTTGGGGCCCTGTCTGTTGGCCCCCTGTCTGTTGGCCCCCTGTCTGTTGGGGCCCTGTCTGTTGGGGCCCTGTCTGTTGGCCCCCTGTCTGTTGGGGCCCTGTCTGTTGGCCCCCTGTCTGTTGGCCCCCTGTCTGTTGGGGCCCTGTCTGTTGGCCCCCTGTCTGTTGGGGCCCTGTCTGTTGGCCCCCTGTCTGTTGATCCCCTGTCTGTTGGCCCCCTGTCTGTTGGGGCCCCTGTCTGTTGGGGCCCCTGTCTGTTGGGCCCCTGTCTGTTGGGGCCCTGTCTGTTGGGGCCCTGTCTGTTGGCCCCCTGTCTGTTGGGGCCCTGTCTGTTGGCCCCCTGTCTGTTGGCCCCCTGTCTGTTGGGGCCCTGTCTGTTGGCCCCCTGTCTGTTGGGGCCCTGTCTGTTGGCCCCCTGTCTGTTGATCCCCTGTCTGTTGGCCCCCTGTCTGTTGGGCCCCCTGTCTGTTGGGGCCCCTGTCTGTTGGGGCCCCTGTCTGTTGGGCCCCTGTCTGACCAAAATCATCCTAATCCTCCACCCCACCCACCATGGTGTCCCTGACCATATGCAATTACTACTTACATCTGCGACATCAACGACTGCAAAACTGACATCAGAATCAAGTAAAACATTTACGTGAACGTGCCAAGACGTCTGAAGAAACATCCTGTAACAAAACCACTGTTACATTTCCAACTGTTACCATTGTTACATTTCCAACTGTTACCACTGTTACATTTCCAACTGTTACCATTGTTACATTTCCAACTGTTACCATTGTTACATTTCCAACTGTTACCACTGTTACATTCCCAACTGTTACCACTGTTACATTTCCAACTGTTACCACTGTTACATTTCCTCTGAGTTATTCTCACTCAAAACAGGTCCTTTCAGAAAAGTGCTTTTCGCTCTACCTGTCCTCATCCCCAGCATATCGAGTAATACAGAAGACCAGTCAATACTAAAACACATACTGCACACGCTATGTGTGTTGACCTATCACTCGTGTTAGAAGGGATCGATTGATTTTTTTGTTGGTGCTCAGCCACCATATATATATATATATATAGACACGATTCAAACTGCATGTTGCTCTTATCCAATCCTAACGGACAGAGCAAGTGCACATGTACACACACGTGCAGTACCACAGACACACAGACAGTACCACAGACACACAGACAGTACCACAGACACACAGACAGTACCACAGACACACAGACAGTACCACAGACACCACAGACAGTACCACAGACCACAGACAGTACCACAGACACACATACATTACCACAGACACCACGACAGTACCACAGACACACAGCATTACCCGACAGACACACAGACATTACCACAGACACACAGACAGAAAGACCGAGGGAGAGAGAGAGAAAAGAGGGTGATAATGTGGATGAATCAGCGGAGGGAAAGAGGAAGACTCATGCACTATAGAACAGCACTTCATCTCTGTCTGCAGAGCTGTTATCTGTGGTCCCTGTGTGCCCCAGGCAGGTTCCTGGTGTCACCCAGAGAGAAGGATGAATCCATCTTCACTGCGAGTACAGTAATAACTGCAGAGCCATATGGCTTCTGGCAGGTAGGGTACACTGTGGGTCACCTCACAAGCCCGACTCACTGCTCAGGAAAGGAGATAGCAGTAAAGGGAGAGAGAGATATCTGGCTGACTGGAAAATAAAGCGATGCACAGCCTGCTGTGTGTGTCATCAGGATCTGCATTTCAGTCGTTTGACAAATGTAGACGTTCAAATCCATTGCCTGAAATGCTGCGGTGGGAGGTCAACTGGAAAATGGTCAGAGCTCAACCCAGATATACAGGATGGAGTCGTGGATGGTTGGATGCATGCGGTCTGTTTGTATGTAACCCGCCCCTCCCATTCCTACCTTCTGCTCTCCCTCTCCCTCTCCCTCTCCCTCTCCCTCTCCCTCTCCCTCTCCCTCTCCCTCTCCCTCTCCCTCTCCCTCTCCCTCTCCCTCTCCCTCTCCCTCTCCCTCTCCCTCTCCCTCTCCCTCTCCCTCTCCCTCTCCCTCTCCCTCTCCCCCTCCCCCTCCCCCTCTCCCTCTCCCTCCCCCTCTCCCTCTCCCTCCCCTCCCTCTCCCTCTCCCTCTCCCTCTCCCTCTCCCTCTCCCTCTCCCTCTCCCTCTCCCTCTCCCTCTCCCTCTCCCCTCTCCCTCTCCCTCTCCCTCTCCCTCTCCCTCCCCCTCTCCCCTCTCCCTCTCCCTCTCCCTCTCCCTCTCCCTCTCCCTCTCCCTCTCCCTCTCCCTCTCCCTCTCCCCTCTCCCTCTCCCTCTCCCTCTCCCTCTCTCCCCTCTTCCTGAGCGTTTCCCGTCATTCCTCTGCATGCGAGCGCGGCCGTCTCAACATTCCGCCCGCTGACTCATGCTGGAGGAACCAGGAAGTCTTCACAGCGAGTCACTCTGAACCCAGGAAGTCTTCACAGCGAGTCACTCTGCCCACCGAGGGTCTCAGCACGCATCAGACCACATCCTCCGCGTGCCGCGAGCCTCGGAGGGTTCTGCTTTCCTAATGTTCATTCAGGGGAGTTGCGACACAGAGCTATGAGTTTGTAAGTCATTTTAAATCGTTTGGATTTTGGCGCACATGGAGGAAGAAAGAGTGTGAGGAGGAAATTCTGTTTCGGAGCTGCCCTGCAGGTGCTGGGGGTTTATAAATATCCCTGCTCTGTCAATGGCAGCCATTATTTTCACTTCCAACGCAATGATATCTGAAGTACTTTCTTCAGAAGGCCTCCCTCAGGTTGTGAGATCTATCGGTCTCTGAAGGGCACCGTCCAGGAGAGGGAGGGAGTGGAGGAATGATTGACAGTTGATATTTAGGAGCAAAGGGCCGAGGGGAAATAGATGAAGTTATGTCAATTTCCGATGATGAGTGTAGTCAAAGGACAAACACGCACTCACACACTCACACACGCACGCATCTTGACTCCAACATCTCAAATGCGCACCATTTACAGATCAAACAGCCCCTGGAATGACATGAAACACCTTTCACTGACAAACTAACGAAAACACAGCACATGTAGCAGACGCATCACAACACTGTGAAGAGAGAAACAGGACAATGACTCCGGTGTCAGAGAGAGATCAGAGACCAGAGATCTCTCCTCCTAGTCTCCCTGGTTCCCCCGGCGTCGAGGTGAAGAGCAGAGCTGGATGAGAGACGAGGGGGGAAGGAGAGAAAGGCCTTCGCTTTTCATCAGGCACCCAACTGTGCTGCAGATAAGCTGGACGCAAACATGACGCCAGAACATTTCCCCCTCAGGCCATGATGACTACATACCCCCCACATGCCCCCACACCCACCCCCACCCCTGTGTGAAATCAGCCTACGTGGAAAACTAAGACCCGTGCTTTAACCCAACACTGTGGTATCTAGTAACACTGGCAGATCAGGAGAGTTTGAATGAATCTGACATCCTAAGAACCACACCTTCACCCCCTAACCCGACTAGGTTAACAGAAAGGAGTGTTTCCTGCCGCAAACACAAGCCCTCTTGAGGAGCGGACAGCAACGCCACGGAAAGCTAACAGTTTGATAGCATGGGGGGGGCGACGTTACAGCTAAGTCGTTAGTTTACCGATTCAGCATGCTCACTTCTAATTGTGCAGAGGAGGGTGAACTGCCTAATCCATGCTTGCCTAATTTGAGCCCGACTTGTGCCAGCCCAGTTCCAGCCTAGCCTACCCAAATCCCATCATCCGAGTCCGAGCAGCACATCCTGCCAGAAAGAGAGATCCTCAAGGGCAAAGACACAAGGTCGACATCAAAGTTCAGAATACATTCTTACTGTGTCAGTAATGAACTAATCGTATCAACTGGAGGATTTACTGTGAAGCGAAGGAGAGAGGGAGAGACGATGAGTGAGAGAGAGAGAACGAGAGAGAGAGAAAGAGGGATATACTGTATGGAGAGAGGGTAAGAGAAAGGGGGGATGGAGGAGAGAGAGAGAACGAGAGAGAAGAAAGAGGGATATATGGGAAAAAGGTGGTGGGTTGAGGGAGGGAGGACGGAGAGAGTGGGAAGAGAGAGAAAGAAGGATATACTGTATGGAGAGAGGGTAAGAGAAAGGGGGGATGGAGGAGAGAGAGAGCGAGAGCGAGAGACTGAGGGAGTGTGTGTGTGGACTGAGGGTACTCCAGTAGGAATTAATTCTCCCTAATCTACACCTGCTCTATATGACTGAGACAAACAAACTGACAGGCTTATCTCAGCCCAGGTGAGAACCAGGGGGAGACAGAAGGATGGAGAGAGAGAGGAAGAGGTGGAGTAAGAAAGAGAGAGGGAGAGACAAAGTAGCAGGGTAAAAAGAGAGGGAGGTAGAGATAGAAAAAGAGAGACCCTGAAAGAGAGACAGTAGGAGGTGAGGAAGGAAAAAGAGAGAGAGATCAAGGAAGGTCAACATTGAGAGAGAGAGAGAGAGACAGAGTTAGAGGGAGAACCACGAATGCAAACAAAAGGCTTTGTCACCACAGCAGCGTGAGTCTTGCACGTCCTCCTGGGCATGCTCCTTTCCTCCGTGATCACGACCACGACTCTGGGGGCCGCTCCCGCTGTCTCACTCGTCAAGGGCAGAGCCGGTCTCTCAGCGGCCCCCCCACGCCTGGCAGACCCCCGCGGGGACACAGCCGGCACGCCACCTTCCCCACAGCGACCTGGAGCCTCTGTCATCCACTGAGACTTGACACCCAGCAGACACGTCCCCTCTGGGTGACAACCAGAGACTGAGGGCGGGAGACAGTCACATGAGGGAGAGAGAGGGAGGAGTGAGTGAGGGAGGGAGGGAGGGAGGGAGGGAGGGAGTGTGAGGGAGGGCGAGTCGTTCGATCTCTCCTTCTCATCTCTCTCGTTTCTTTACTCTCGCTCTCTCGCGCTCGCTGTGTCTCTTTCTCTCTTTCTCTCTCTCTTTCTGTCTCTCTCTCTCTCTCTCTTTCTCTCTTGCTCTCTTTCTCTCTTTCTCTCTCTCTCTCATTTCTCTCTGCTCGTTTTGTCTCTCTCTTTCTTTCTCTCTCTTTCTCTCTCTCTCTCGTTCTCTCTTTCTTTTTTTCGCTCTCTTTCGTTCTCTCTCTCTCTCTTTCCTCTTTCCTCTCTCTTTCTCTCTCTCGTCTCTCTTTGTTTTTCTCTCTATCGTCCCTCTCTCTCTCTCTCTCTGTTTTTCTCTCTCTCCCTCCTCTCTCTCTCTCTCTTTTTTCTCTCTCTCTCCCTCTCTCTCTCTCTCTCTCTCTGTGTTTTCTCCTTCTCTCTCTCTCTTTTTTTCTCTCTCTCTCCCTCTCTCTCTCTCTCTTTTTCTCTCTCTCTCCCTCTCTCTCTCTCTCTTTTTCTCTCTCTTCTCTCTCTCTCTCTCTTCTCTCTCTCTCTCTCTCTCTCTCTCTCTCTCTCTCTGCTTTTGTCTCTCTCTCTCTCTCTTTCTCCCCTTCTCCCTACTCTCCCTCTCCCCCTCCCTTTTTCTCTCTCCCTCCTCCTCTCCTCCGCCTGTCCTTCCTTCCTACTTCCGGATGCAGGATCATCAATGGGAAATAGGATGAAGAGTTGAGGATCGGCAGGAAGAGTACAAAGAAGAAGTCCCACAAGGTGACAGGCTGTGTGGTGTGTGTGTGTGTGAGAGAGTGTGTGTGTGTGGTGTGTGTGTGTGAGACATCCTCTAGTTATGTCAGTGCCGGAATAAGAAAAACTCTGCATGACACTGAAGGAGTGAAACGTTACCGACTCATACAGCCGTGCGTGCATGTCCATCTACATCCTCATACAGGGTTTTTAAAACCATGATTTGAACCATTCAAATGGATTTCAAGGGGAAAACACTAAAAAGTATTGAATATGTCTCGGACGCCGCCAAAAGGGATTTTGAGGGCTCCGAGGGTCACATGTTAATAAATCCCTCATCGACTTCCTGTAAGACCCTGACCGAGGTCCTGTACTCTGCGGACCACAGTAGAATGCCAAAAGCACTAAAAGGATTACAGGTCAACTGTTTGGAGGCCACCCAGAACACCCGTGCAGTACTGAGGCTGGACGTACAGAACCAGTCAAAAGTTTGGACAGAGCCTCGCTCTGACTCCAGATGAGAGGATGATGTTCCTGCAGCCTCGCTCTGACTCCAGATGAGAGGATGATGCTCCTGCAGCCTCGCTCTGACTCCAGATGATGCTCCTGCAGCCTCGCTCTGACTCCAGATGATGCTCCTGCAGCCCCACTCTGACTCCAGATGATGCTCCTGCAGCCTCGCTCTGACTCTAGATGATGCTCCTGCAGCCTCGCTCTGACTCCAGATGACAGGATGATGTTCCTGCAGCCTCGCTCTGACTCCAGATGACAGGATGATGCTCCTGCAGCCTCGCTCTGACTCTAGATGATGCTCCTGCAGCCTCGCTCTGACTCCAGATGACAGGATGATGTTCCTGCAGCCTCGCTCTGACTCCAGATGACAGGATGATGTTCCTGCAGCCTCGCTCTGACTCCAGATGACAGGATGATGTTCCTGCAGCCTCGCTCTGACTCCAGATGATGCTCCTGCAGCCTCGCTCTGACTCTAGATGATGTTCCTGCAGCCTCGCTCTGACTCCAGATGACAGGATGATGTTCCTGCAGCCTCGCTCTGACTCCAGATGATGTTCCTGCAGCCTCGCTCTGACTCCAGATGAGAGGATGAGCCTTGCTCTGACTCTAGATGATGCTCCTGCAGCCCCGCTCTGACTCCAGATGAGAGGATGATGCTCCTGCAGCCTCGCTCTGACTCCAGATGAGAGGATGATGCTCCTGCAGCCTCGCTCTGACTCTAGATGAGAGGATGATGTTCCTGCAGCCTCGCTCTGACTCCAGATGAGAGGATGATGCTCCTGCAGCCTCGCTCTGACTCCAGATGAGAGGATGATGCTCCTGCAGCCTCGCTCTGACTCTAGATGAGAGGATGATGCTCCTGCAGCCTCGCTCTGACTCCAGATGAGAGGATGATGCTCCTGCAGCCTCGCTCTGACTCCAGATGAGAGGATGATGCTCCTGCAGCCTCGCTCTGACTCCAGATGAGAGGATGATGCTCCTGCAGCCTCGCTCTGACTCTAGATGAGAGGATGATGTTCCTGCAGCCTCGCTCTGACTCCAGATGACAGGATGATGTTCCTGCAGCCTCGCTGTGACTCCAGATCCTCCACTGTGCTCCTCTCCGCTGGTTACGACCTGATCTCATCTGTCTGGCTGAACAATGAGGACAGGCCATTCGTCAGGAAGCTGTGTGTGAGATGGGGGTCCCTCCGCAGGGAAGGGGTCTCCAGACTGGCCTCATTACAGCTCCAATGCTCACAGTCCTCCTATAGAACGTAACGGGTTGTACCATGTGTAATGTATTCGTTTGGCCGAAGCGTTTGAATCCAACGTGACAAACGAGGGTGATTTGAACCTGCGACCTCTGAGCTATATCTGTCCCTGTAAGCACCAGTCCATCCAAACTCACGGTCGACACACATGACCCCTACGATAACGACACAGAACACCAGCTTGTGCTGCCTGTCCCTTCATTTGAAAGTCACAGACACTAGGTACGGTACCTTACATTAAAACGGACGCAACTTTACAGTACGCACACTGACGGCTGCCATCCACAACTATCTATAGCCACCACGCCCCTGCCGCCTGGGCACGCAGGGCAGGGACCCGGCCAAGCCTGAGACCTCCTGGCACAGCTTGTCAGCCACGTGCTGAGCCTCTCACAGGCAGGCGGGCGTTGCTGAGCCTCACACACGTAAAAAAGTGGTACACTTCCAATTTCAAAATGTATTACGCTCGTTTAAAGAAGATTTAAGTGAATCTTTTTCCGCTTGGGAAGGTGGTAGGATGAGAGTTGATCAGAGTCGGGCTGATCCACGGATTCAGATGCTGACGGGAAGTCAGGATGGACGACTGCGTCTTTCAAGACGGCAGAAGTGGAGGTTTCTAAAAGGCAGAATGTTTTAAATATTGTTTAAGAAGTGGAAGGATTTCTGCATCAGAACCTGCGGACTGCACGGTGTATGCGTGGGTGTGAACAGCGAGTGTGTGTGTGTCGGTGTGTGTGCAATGCTTGTGCGTGCTCAGACTACTATATGAGTGTGCGGTTTGAGAACTCTTGCTACGGTAATATTTCCCATTTAGTTAATTTATTAACTATTATTGTTTTGAATGAAATTTCTCATTCAAACATCTCCAAAGGGATACCTACACGACTATCGATATGACAAACACTTAACCACCAATCAAATTAACCACATCAACTGAAGGGTAGTCACTAGCCCCCGCCTACTGTATAATAACACCGCAGTATCATCAAATAATGATGGCAGAGAGTGCATGGGAGAGAGAGAGAAAGAAAGAGCAGAAGAGAGAGAGAGAGGGATAGTCAGACAGAGGGAGAGAGAGAGAAAGAGCAGAAGAGAGAGAGAGAGGGATAGTCAGACAGAGGGAGAGAGAGAGAAAGAGCAGAAGAGAGAGAGAGAGGGATAGTCAGACAGAGGGAGAGAGAGAGAAAGAAAGAGCAGAAGAGAGAGAGAGAGGGATAGTCAGACAGAGGAGAGAGAGAGAAAGAAAGAGCAGAAGAGAGAGAGAGAGGGATAGTCAGACAGAGGGAGAGAGAGAGAAAGAGCAGAGAGAGAGAGAGAGGGATAGTCAGACAGAGGGAGAGAGAGAGAGAAAGAAAGAGCAGAAGAGAGAGAGAGAGGGATAGTCAGACAGAGGGAGAGAGAGAGAAAGAAAGAGCAGAAGAGAGAGAGAGAGGGATAGTCAGACAGAGGGAGAGAGAGAAAGAGAGAGAGAGAGGAGGAGAGAGATAGAGAGAGATAGAGAGAGAGAGAGAGAGAGAGAGAGATAGAGAGAGAGAGAGAGAGGAGGAGAGAGAGAGAGGTATGAGAGGGAGAGAAAGATGATGAAAGGGGAAATGGTGAATCAGACCAGGAAAAACAAGGTCAGAGAGAAATTGAATTTTAGAAAGAAGAAAGAAAGAGAATGGAAGGGAGTTGAAGGAAAATTAATGTCATAAATTCGGACAAGTCTTGTTTTATACTTTATAACAATGGGACTAAATTAGTCTGCTGCCTCCATAAATTTCTTTGGATTCTGTCTTTTATTGGTGGTTTCATCAAGTGCCCGCTCATAAACAAGCCTAGGGGCTGCTCCCGCTAAATGATCTGGCCTGGATTAAAAGTGGGGCCGTCTGGGTTATGGTGTGAATCACTGTGTTGACCACACTCCATCACACACACACACACACACACACACACAGTCACACTGCATCGCATCACACACACACACACACTCACACACACACACACACACACACACACTCGATCACACACACAGTCACACTGCATCACAAACACACACACACACACACACACACACACACTCCATCACACACACAGTCACACTGCATCACAAACACACACACACACACTCCCTCACACACACACTCCATCACACACACACACACACCACACACAGTCACACTGCATCACACACACACACACACACACACACCACACACACACACACACACACACACTCCATCACACACACACACACACACTCCATCACACACACACACACCACACACTCCATCACACACACACACACACACACACACACTCTATAACACATAACCTTAAAGGGCGGGGAGTTTAGCACCCTGGAAGACTATCTGTCTTCAGAAGCAGGAGGAGGAGGATCTCTGCAGCTCTGCAGGATCCTGGACGGAGTCTGCAGTGTGACAGCCAGGTGTATGCAGGATCCTGGGCGGAGTCTGCAGTGTCGGCAGTGTGACAGCCAGGTGTATGCAGGATCCTGGACGGAGTCTGCAGTGTGACAGCCAGGTGTACGCAGGATCCTGGAAGGAGTCTGCAGTGTGACAGCCAGGTGTGTGCAGGATCCTGGACGGAGTCTGCAGTGTGACAGCCAGGTGTATGCAGGATCCTGGACGGAGTCTGCAGTGTGACAGCCAGGTGTATGCAGGATCCTGGAGTCTGCAGTGTCGGCTGTGTGACAGCCAGGTGTATGCAGCATCCCGGACGGAGTCTGCAGTGTCGGCTGTGTGACAGCCAGGTGTACACATCGCAGCACAGCACCAGCACAGGCTGGTTATCTGGGCCAGTCAGCAGGCATGTTTCCCTGCTAATTGCCACTGACTTATTTACTCAACACAGCCGCAGTATAAAACTGAGTCTGATTAGCATGATTAGCATGATTAGCATGATTAGCATGCAGCATCTTATTGAAAGGGCAAACGGAGTAGAACAGTCATCACTTCGTGGCTGTCACCTTCCATTCTCTCCCGTGACTCTGGATAATGGCTCTGACGTCGCTAACGAGTGTGTGAGGAAGGCGAGGCGGAGGGCTGAACACACACACACAGACACAGACACACACACACACACACACACACACACGGCTGACTGCGTTGGAGAGTGAGACTGTATCTGCTGCATACTGGTACTGACTCTCCCATTACCCCCGCTGTCTCCTCACGTGGCTCCTCACTGTTTCTCCTCCTCTTCTCTCGCTCGCTCCGAGACGCTCTGAGGACGCTGCTCTGCTCTGTGTTGTGCAGAGTGTGAGTGTGTGTGTGTGTTAGTGTGTGTGTGTGTGAGTGTGTTAGTGTGTGTGTGTGTTAGTGTGTTAGTGTGTGTGTTAGTGTGTGTGTGTGTTAGTGTGTTAGTGTGTGTGTGTGTTAGCGTGTGTGTGTGTTAGTGTGTTAGTGTGTGTGTTAGTGTGTTAGTGTGTGTGTGTCTCCCAGGGAGAAGAAGGAGGTTTCCCAGGCAGTGTGGGGGTGGGCTGCCACTAGCAAGGCTATGTCATGAGGGGCGCTGTGTCTGTGAGGAAGGTGTGTGTGTTCAGAGTGTGTGTGTGTTCAGAGTGTGTGTGTGTGTGTTCAGAGTGTGTGTGTTCAGGGTGTGTGTGTTCAGAGTGCGTGTGTGTTCAGAGTGTGTGTGTTCAGAGTGTGTGTGTGTGTGTGTTCAGAGTGTGTGTGTGTTCAGAGTGTGTGTTCAGACTGGGGGGGGTCCCCCCTGCTCTGTATATATACCCCAGCTGTCAGTGCATGGCTGATTGATAACCCCACACAAACTTTGAAGACTTCTGTTTTTTCAATAGCCTAACTGTTTCGGATGCCACTGTCTGTGTGTGTTTGTAGGTTTGTGTGAGTGTGTGTGTAGGTGCGTGTGTGTGTGCATGTGTGTACAGTATGCGAGACACCAAGGGGCCCCTGAACTGACTGTGTCAGAGGAACTGTCAGTGAGACAGAGTGAGAGAAGGATTTGTGTTGGATAAAAGAACGAGAGAGGTGTGGAAGACAGAGAGAGAGAGAGAGGGGGGGTCAGGAGACAGAGAGAGAGGGGGGGGTCAGGAGAGCTGACGATGGGAGGAGGATGAAGGGAGAGAGAGAGAGAGAGCTGGAGAGGAGCAGAGAGAGAGAGAGGACGGGGAAGAACCTATACAGGAGCGAGGCAAATCAGGATCGGGGGGAGAGAGAGGGGTGGAGCAGATCCACAGCGGAGAGCGGAGCGAGGGAGACGGGGAGAGAGAGAGAGCACAGTGTGAGCACAGACGCTACATGCTGAAGTTAGGCTGACTGAATGTGGAGGATTACTGAACTGCTATTCGTTACGGGAGACTTGGGCAGCCTACCACTCATCAAAGAAGAGAGAGAGACTCAAAGAGGACGTGCGTGTGTGAATAATTAGAAAAGAAAACCTATTTTTTCTTCTTCTCCCAGACCAGGATTTTATATTTATCACAACCTGCTCAGCAGGATCCTCTTAGAGCACTGCGGGATATATGTTGTGTGAGTGTGTGTGTGTGTGTGAGTGTGTGTGTGTGTGAGTGTGTGTGTGACACGTGTCACTACTTATCATGCTCCTGATCCATCTCCATTGAGCACACACACACACACACACACACAGGCACAGGTGCGGTCGAGAGTGAGCGCAGGAGAAACACCTGAGGATTCTAACACACACACACACGCCACGGAGCCACATGAATCACGCGGGTGATCTCTCTCCTTTAACTCAGTGGACGGTCTCTCTCCTCTAACTCCAGCGCGCTGACATGGAACTAGGAGTCGCATGAGGAAACGATCCACCCTGCGTTTCTGCCCTTCTGTCTCTAAAGGATGATTTTACTTCCCAGAATCAGCATTTCTATTCTGAGGCTGCGTAGAAGTAAAAGGATTATAAGGACTTGAGAACTTCTAATGGATTGGACCTTTTAATTTTGTGATTTTGGACAACCTCGTACTGAAGCAGGGGTAAAAGGTAAGACTTCAAACATCTTTACTCCTGTCTTCAAGAATAATCTACACATCGGAAGGTTTGATCTTGTGTCTGGGATAAAGAACATAGTTCTTGAATGCCGTGGACATATTCACAAGGATTTACCCCAGTCGGTTTGGAATAACTCCAAAGCAATTCCACTCCTAGAATATCCCTGGTCACAATCGGTTAGGGTTACCGTTACCGTAACAACAGGCAAGGCTGTTGCTGTCAGATGAGTTAGCAGCTAAGCAGAAGTCATCGTTCTGTTCGCAGAAGTCCGACGTTTTTCCACGAGTCCCACAGCTGCTCCTGAGCAGAGCGTCTCATCGGGGGCCGTGAAGCGAAACACTTACTGGACCTTCAGTGGACGTTAGCTGGGCCCCTGGGACACTTACTGGACCTTCAGTGGACGTTAGCTGGGCTCCTGGCCTGACTGGACCTTCAGTGGACGTTAGCTGGGCTCGGGACCTGACGGACCTTCGGGACGTTAGCTGGGCTTCGGGACTACTGGACCTTCAGTGGACTTACTGGGCTCCTGGACACTGACTGGACCTTCAGTGGACGTTAGCTGGGCTCCTGGGGCACCATGAAGGAGACAAACACCAGAGGTGTCTCTGCGCTGACGCACCTCGTCAGGTAACAGACCACACAGCAGCCTGCCTGGGTGAAGACGGGGGAAAAGCTGGACGCGTGGAAGCCAAGCGATGAACCTGCGAGGAGGAAACATCTCAGAGCTGATCTCGTCCGCCGTGCGAGCCACCGAGTCCGTGCTCTTCGACCCCTGGCCTCCCGGTGCCCAGGGAACCCTGGGAAACGTAGTCAGGAACGCGTCGGTGCCGGGGTGCGGAGAGATGGAGCTGGGGAACTGGTCCCTGGGCGGGGGGGGTCGGAGAGGAGGCCAGGGTGGGGGGGTGCGCCACGGCAACGCCAGCGGGGGTGCAGAAGAACTGGGCGGCGCTGCTGATCTTGGCGGTGATCGCCGTGACGGTGACTGGGAACATCCTGGTCATCATGGCCGTGTCGCTAGAGAAGAAGCTCCAGAACGCCACCAACTACTTCCTGATGTCACTGGCCGTCGCAGACATGCTGCTGGGGATCCTCGTCATGCCTGTCTCCATGGTGACCATCCTCTACAGTAAGTGTGCTGGTGTGTGTGTGTGTGTGTGTGTGTGAGACTGTGTGCGGTGTGTGTGTGTGTGATGCGTATGTGTGTGCTTGCATCATGTGCCTGATTAAATAATGCAGTAACGAATGCTTGGACGATACAGTGAAGAAATATATTTGGTTCCTCAAGTGTGGTACTTCAACTCACACTGGCGTCTGTCGATGTGAAAGTTTCAGAGAGCATTTCACTGTAGCTAGTGGTTCCTGGTTCTATGAAAGCTTTTCAATTATCACCGTGAATTGAGATGTCCAATTTCACGGCTGGGAGGACTCTGCTCTGTTAAACTGTTTGTTGTTGCCGTTTACACATCTGTCACTAAACATACGGAGGCAAGAGGGCTTGCTGATGAATTTCACGTCGTGGAATGAGTTTGGCTCGATGGATCCTTTCTCATGCATGTAGTCATTGTGAGGATGGTTCAGGTTTGTTATTGGCTCCATAAAGAGTCCCTAGAGATGAGGGAGTGCAGAAGAGCCGTCCAAAACAGTGAAGATGCTCCTCTGGCAAGAAGATGTACGGACTATTCCTTCATTCTAAGTGGTCCCTGTCCAATTGGTTTAGTTATTGTATCACCAAAATACAGTATATATATTTTTCACATCGATTTCTTATCTTCAGGACTGCCTTGTTATCTTATAATCAAGTCAAGATATCCCACTGTTTGCCCCCCCCCCACCCATACCCCCCCCACCCCATACCCCCCCCCGCACCACCCTCACACTTGTTCTCTCTCTCGGTCTCTCCCTGTCTTTTCTGACTACCCATTCCCTAGTTCATTTGTTTACCCCTCCCAAGCGACTCCTGTATAAATGTGTAAATGCCATGAGTCATTGCTTTCATAGGAGGGCTTTAAAGCCCTAAGTAGAAAACTCATTTGCATCAGAAAGACGACGCTAAATTGTTTTGAAGGGAAAGCATTGGGGAAAGACCAACCTCTCTCTTGCCTTTCAGATGTTGCCTCTTTAATGAGGAGACTAAAGTAAGTCATTAAACATTGTGATGCAGAGAGAAACGCTACGTTTGTAATTATTTTCTCGAGTCGCCACACTGTCACGGACGATTGGATTCATCTGTAACATAAAGTGGAGTGCAAACAAAACGCAGTTTGCCATCACTGAGACACAATGGTGCCACAGGCCTCTCATTACCAGAAAAGGTATCATTATGATTGCGCAATTGTCCTGTTGATGCAATTACGAGATTGGACACCTCTTGACCGATGACAGCGATACGTATCCCACAATTCCAGGGAAAAGAGATGGTGGGTTACTCATGTTAGCAGATGTTTTGTAATTTGGGTGAAAGCCTTTAGCTCAGCAGTAAATCTTCCACCATTGGCAGCGTATGCCACTCACAGACCCGATAAATCACCGAGGGAGTGTTCTCTGAGTACTGGTGCTGTGGTCGTGAGCGAACAGTGAGCGTCTTCAGATGGTTTAACAAGCAGGCATTAGGAAACATTCAGAACAGCGGAGAGATTCCTTCATCTGCTCCCAGCCTACAAGGTGCTCTGAAGCATCAAGATGGCTCACATCTACACGATGAGAAGACCTCCTGAGGAGACATCTCCCTGCTCTTCTCCTCGCTCTTCTCCTCTCCCAGGGTCCAGAGCCTCCTGAGTCACAGGGCTCTGCTTCCTCACCAACCCTACGTGTGGTCCCTGGAGGCTAGCCCTCCACTGTGAGGTGTGCATCCAAGACAGAGCCTTCTGTTGTTATGGTTAAGGACGATAGCAAGATGTTGGCTCATCGTTGATATTAAATGGCTTAATCTCTCGACTGATTTCCCTATCCGTAATCCGTAATCCGTAATCCTCTCTCTGTCGGTCCCCCCTCTCTCTCTCACTTCGGGGCCTCGCACCATCTCTCCTCCTCTACACCAGTGTCTCCTCTTCTTTTACATTTAGTCATTTAGCAGACGCTCTTATTCAGAGTGACTTACAGTAAGTACAGGGACATTCTCCCCGAGGCAAGTAGGGTGAAGTGCCTTGCCCAAGGACACAACATAAATTGGCACGGCCTGGAATCGAACCAACAACCTTCTGATTAAAGAAGACCGCCCTTTTCTCCTTCTCCACCCTCCTTGTCATCCTCTCTCTGTCTCTCTCTCTCTCAGAGAGCTGCTACAAGTCGAAAAAACGAACGTAACCTTGCTTTCAAACTGTGGCAGTTTGAACCTCTGAGAGGTTCCTGGGGAGTTGGAAGACGCTGCAGGTGAGCTCTGTCCTGTCCTGTCCTGCAGGTGAGCTCTGTCCTGTCCTGCTTCTGACAGGTGAGCTCTGTCCTGTCCTGTCCTGCTTCAGACAGGTGAGCTCTGTCCTGTCCTGCTTCAGACAGGTGAGCTCTGTCCTGTCCTGCTTCAGACAGGTGAGCTCTGTCCTGTCCTGCTTCTGACAGGTGAGCTCTGTCCTGTCCTGCTTCTGACAGGTGAGCTCTGTCCTGTCCTGTCCTGCAGGTGAGCTCTGTCCTGTCCTGCTTCTGACAGGTCTCACGCTCGTGGGAGCACATGCTTCTCCATCAGCCTGGTCTTCTGAACAACGTCCAATCGTGTCAAACCTTTGGAAAACACTGACGCCCCCTATGCTGTAGCTGCATATCAAATATCAGAGTATTACACACCCAAACACACACATGCTGTGCAGACAAGTGAGGCATTGGCAGATAATGTTTTCTTAAGAAGCGTGGATGTGTTTTCTGCGATAAAAGTCTGAGATTCTAAATCTTTATGGTTGATTCCCTTTAGATTAGATATAATACTGTAATCCCATGAGAATGGATAAAAGAGAGATATGAGAGAGAGAAAGAGAGAGAGAGCGACAGTCAGAGGATGAGAAAAAGCGAGAGAAAAGAAAGAGAGAGAGGGAGATACAGAACAAGATAATGAAAGTGAAGAAGAAAGAAGAAAGGCCCAGTTTCTGCTTCTCAGCTGGAGAAAAAAAGTCCAAGTTCAAATCTAGATGTTTAGACGCTGTACGGAACAGACAATCATTTTCGAGTCGGTTTCAATTTCAAAGTGCTGGACAAAAGAACGAGGGAGATCAAAAAGACCAGCCGGCTCTCCAATGAACACACGCTTCCCTCTCAGGCTCGACCACGCAACAAAACAAAACCACAACAAACAACCTCGTTATTATCTGCTCCGAGAGACCAGATGTGCCGTAGCAGGGCACAGGTCACGGAGAGGGGGATGGAACAGCAGGAACATAAACAGACCAACAGGAGAGACAGCGGCCAAATGGGAAAGATAAAGCAACCGATGTCTGAATGCACCTCGGGGATGTGAGATACAGGAGAGAGAGAGAGAGAGGGAGAACTGTGAGATACAGGAGAGAGAGAGAGAGAGAGGGAGAACTGTGAGATACAGGAGAGAGAGAGAGAGAGAGAGAGAGAGAGAGAGAGAGGGAGAACTGTGAGATACAGGAGAGAGAGAGAGAGAGAGAGCAGAGAGAGAGAGAGTAGAGAGAGGGGTGGAGAACTGTGAGATACAGTAGAGAGAGAGAGAGAGAGAGAACTGTGAGATACAGGAGAGAGAGAGAGAGAGAGAGAGAGAGAGAGGAGAACTGTGTAGATACAGGAGAGAGAGATAGAGAGAGCGAGAGAGAGAGAGGGAGATGGAGAACTGTGCGAGACAGGAGACAGAGGGGGTGGGGGCCAGGGACAGAGAGACTGTGTGAGAGAGAAAGGGACGAGGAGGGAGAGAAATATGGCAAGGGACAGAGAGAGGTGGTGGCAGAAGTATCGACTTATGATAGATAGAGCAGATATATATCGCGTGAGCATCGAGCGCTATCTCTGAGCGCTAGCTCAGAGATCTCTCATCTCCTCTCTGTCACTTGAGATAGCGGGTGCTTGCTAAGAAGATGAGAGCGATGGGAGTTAGTGATGCCTGAATCTCTGGAGGTGGTGAGAGAATGAGAGTGAGTGAGAGAGAGAGAGCGCGAAAAAGAGACAGAGATAGTAAAAGGAAAGACACACTGTATACTCAGAGGAAACAGTGAGGATCAGAGAGAACTTTACAACAAAGACATTAAGAGTTTGAAGAAGGATTCTGCAAGAAGCTAGAGGGTGGGAAATAGGAAATAGAAAAAAATGAAATCGTTTAACGATCCCTCACACTCAGAGTCTGTATGGTGTCCTAGTCTGTAGAGGGGTTGGGTTTCAGTCGGTGACAGTGTTGATGTACCAGTTGGAGCCAGGAAGGTCTGGTGGTCTCTGGCGAGGAGGAGAAACATGAACGTAACCGCCGGGGGAACAAGTGAATGTGTTTGTTTACACCAACGTGTGTTATTTATGTGTCTTCTAGTCCAAACTGGGAGCATGTCACAAACGCACACACAGATGACCATGCTTGTACTGCACGTACAGCATGTCTGTGTGCACATACACATACACACACACACACACACACACACACACACACACACACTCACACACTCACACACACACTCACGGAAAAAGTAGGTACGCATACATACATATTTGTGTGACTGACTTATAAACAGGCACACACACAAACACACACAATCCATATACCAAAGCCCATGACTATCTACACAACATAAAATATACTTTAAGATGTTTGACAAACATAATATGGCTATAAGATGAACAGGACACTCAACATAAAACTCTGAATGCACAGACAGGTGGTTTGAACAACATTCCACTTCCAGTCAAACAGATGGCCTCTCCTGTCTTCTGTTAAGAGAGGCGGAATGCCTGAACACACACACACACACACACTTTAGAGACAGACACACTCTCACAACAGCACACACAGTGAACTCTCTCCCTATACTTTCCATGATCCTTCACACCTCGAGTTGAGACGGCAGAGAAACGAGAGGAGAAAGAGAATGAGCGAGGGAACAGAGAGAGGTAATTGCTGGCTTCCTGTATTCCAGAACCCACAGCTGTTAAGGTCCTGCCACCAACCGTATACCACAAAACCGGTAGCCATGGCGATGGAGAATTACAGCAACTGAGAGTTTCATTCAGAAACCAATAAAATAGTACTGATAAAATGACTGAACTCTTTTAAGAGCAGGGATGGCAAAATGTGGATGTTTTTTTAACATTTCTAACATATTGAATCAACCACCTCCGTGAGAGGCATCTGTCTTTGTTATGAATCCACTTCAGTCGTACAGCTTTCTAAAATAAAAAAACTAAATACTGTTACCAGGGCGATAGCGACCTCCAGCGCGTGTAGTAATGGCAAGTTGCCATGACTGCACTGACAAAAGCAAAGTGTGATGCAGACAGAGTGTGTGTTTGGGTGGGGTGGGGGGTGGAATGCGAGAAAAAGAGAGGGAAGATGACGAAAGAGAGGATTTTGAGGACTGAATGTGCTAATTGACTGTTTGTGTTTAGTCAAGGTCAACTCACTCCTCATTACCTGCTGTTGTGATGTTTTGTGTTGTCCTCAACAACACGCATGTTTAGTGCACATATCTTCCCCTCACAGTCCTTCTAGTTAGCACACAACACACGTCACTGTTGACATACTAATGGATATCAACAGAGAACACTCCTAAAATTACACTCCTCGTTATACGCAAGAGAGCACAACGGAAGTGAGACGTACATTCCGGAAATATTCAAAAGTCTCTCTACTCTATCGGGAGAAACGAGAGAAAATAGAGAGAGAGAGGTGGAGAGAGCAAGACAGAAGAGAGAGAGAGCAGGACAGGAGAGAGAGAGAGAGAGAGAGGAGAGGAGAGAGAGAGGAGAGAGAGATAGCAAGACAGAAGAGAGAGAGAAAATAGACTAAGACATACTACTGCTAACCTAAATAGCTTTCCCTGACGTGTGTGTTTGGTCTGCAGACACGCAGGTGGTGTCACGGAGGAGAACGTTCTGGATATCGTATCTCCGACTTAATTAGGCTCTGAGGTTTAACGAGGTGGAGGATGAGATCGTGACGCTGATTTAATGAGGGCCGACGAGGTGAATACTCTTAATGAAACATGAAATGCCAACAGCCCTCGGAAGGGTATTATTTAACTGTCACAAACTATATACACCTAACAGGTGTGTGTATTACATGTCTGCGGGTATCATTGGTTAGAAAAACACAGGTGTTGTTTGCGCGCCACATTTGAGAAATTGTGTCTAGTAAAGCTCCTGTGGTTGTGTAGTATCTTCGGCTGCTCTTTAAGTCGGTGTGAAGTTAAAAGGTAGTGAAGGTTTCGTTCACTACAGTAGCTGTTGGAACGTCTTGTAGCTACATTTACAGTAGGCTACATAGATTTAGCTGTAGCCTAAGCAAAACATGGTATCCATAGCGACATACAAATTTAGCGTTTATAGAAATCACAGCGGAAGGATCTGAAGAGCCTGAGTCAAGTATGGGTCTGTATGGGTCCGCACTACTGAACAAATCACTTTCCCCACTAGCCCAAAACACCGACGACAGCTGCAATAAATTCTTAGGTAGTGCCTCGCCATATTGATTTGACTTATCCATTCGTTTCAAATGAGATAACATAAAACAGGAGAGTGCAAGGTGGCAAATACCTGACGGAGCATTTCCTTTGGCTTCTGGTTTCAATAGGCTACTATATAAATGACAATCCAGTATGGTATACCGTGATATGTCATCTTGCAGTATAAAATATAAATGTTGCGGTCTGGAACGTTCTTTAACGACTTTAAAAGGATTGCAACCTTCAAGCGCTCCGTTTTGAAGGTGTTTGAATGTGGATGTCTCCTACTGTTTGGGTGCAGAGTGATTAGCTGTTCACCATATTTAGCCTCTCTGGGTTGTCTGGGGGATTCACCCCAGAATTAGCGCTGTCTCACTGTCTGTCTGTCTGTCTGTCTGTAACATGCGTTTCTTTTATTTGCCCAATATAGCCGTATGCCAGGATCAATAAGGTTTTGGTTATTTAGATCAATTCCAGCCTTCCCATGGAGACGGGCATACGAGGGGAAGCTAGTTGATCATTCATCAGACAGGATGGTTAGAGACCGTGACTATCTCTGCAGGCCGATGGGAGCTCAGCTCTCTCTCCCTCTCTTTGTGTGTCTCTCTCTCTCTCTCTCCCTCTATCTCTCTCTCTCTATGTCTCTCTCTCTCTCTAGCTCTCTCTCTCTCTCTCTCTCTCATGAACACTGTTTATTTTCACATGAAAGTTGCACACACCCTCACACCCACCACTCACCTGAGTTCTACCCTCAGGTGTCTCAGTGTTCCTCCTTCTTTCCCTCATCCACACATCAGCTGCAACCATCCATCATTCCTTCTTTCAAAACTCATTTCTGTTCTGTTTCCTGGGTGGGGCGTGGCTGTATTTAGGAGAGGAAAGCTTCATTCAACTGGCACATTATTGCAAATCCACCTATTGTAACACATAAAGGTACATATAAGACAGTAATAGGAGAGTATAAATGCTGTACGTAACATGAGAGAGCAGTAGTGTCGTCATCCTAGCAGTCCCTAGCCAGAGTCTGATCTTGGGTGGGATGTTTGTGCATGCGAGCATGTAACTGGCCAGGTCAGTCACATCGAATTTTTCAAGAAAAAGGAAATGAGAAAATGGTTCCAAATGGTCTCATTCATTTGAGTTCCCCTTGTCATTCTCTAGTTCCCACTTTCTCTCCCCCCTCCTCTCTCTCTCTCCCCCACTCTCTCTTTCTCTCTCCCCCACCTCTCTCTCTCTCCCCCAACCTCTCTCTCTCTCCCCATCCTCCCTCTCTCTCCCACCCACCCCTCTCTCCCCACCTCTCTCTCTCTCTCCCACCCACCCCTCTCTCCCCCACCTCTCTCCTCTCTCCCCCATTCTCTCTCTCCACCCCCCCCCTCTCTTCTCCATCTCTCTCCCCAATCTCTATGTCTCTCTCCCACCTCCCTCTCTCTCTCTCCCTCTCCCTCCCTCTCTCTCTCTCCCTCTCCCTCTCTCTCTCTCTCTCTCTCTCTTCTCAAAAGCTTTCTCCCTCTAATCGATGTTGGGGAGCTTGGCATCGGCGTGCGCTGATTCAGAGACTCTCTGAGGTTGAGGATGACACGCCGTCTATGTGGTCAATCTCCTCCCGCTGTCCTCCCTCTGTCATGCGGCCTGGGGCCTTTCTGTTTGGGTGGCTGATTCGTGCCGATAGGTCAAATGACCACTGGTTTTATGGCAAATGAGTTTTGTGTCGCTGGAGATTGGTGTGGAGGCAGAAGAACTGCAAGCAAAATAGATGATTTCGATTTCTATTCTATAGAAGATTGTTATGTTCTGGCTCGCTTGCTGTCTTCTTGATAGGCCTGTTTCTCTCCCTGGGTACACTCTGGGTGTAGATAGAGGGGAACGTTGTTGAGAAAAATAGGTTCATCTCCAGAGTAGTTTTTGTAATTATTATATAGATCAATAAAGTAAATGAAATTCCCTATTGGAACTGTGGGGAAGATTGTGTTCCACAGTGTTCTAGTGTGTTTCCCTCTTCCCTGAGACAGACTGGGCTCCTAGGGGGAGGCCAGGGAAGAGCTCTCCAATCTCTCCAGGATTGTAGGAAACGTTCTGGCAATCGTTTAACAGACGACAGGTGTGAAAGAGTTTGTAATGAGGTCAATGAGAGAGAGGGAGTGCATGGCAGGGTTTTGGCAACACAAATTTGACAAATTTCTCTTGCGGAGTCAGGAGATTTCAATTTTCCTATTTCAATTTTCCTCTATTCACTCATGTAGTCCCTTTCTTCTCTCTCTGTCTCCCCCCCCCTCTTTCTGTCTGTCTCTCTCTCCCTGTATGAGTGTGTTTGGGTTTTGATTACACACAGTACATGCCCGTGCTTTGGTCAGAGAGCAGAGCTAGAGCTAGCTGTCAGCGACTTAGAGAAAACTGACAGACAATTCTTTTCTCCGTTCCCCTGAGTGCAGTTTGATGTTTCTATATCTGCATGAGAATATGCAGCCTTCTGCCTCAGTGGCAAATAACAAATTCCACTCGTTCTCTGTCAGTTCAATCCCATCTCCACTTTAGACACAGAGACTAGACGGAAATGTGGAACAAATCTGAAATTAACCTGGAGCGTCCTCCTCTCTCTTTTGGTCTCTCTTTTGGTGCTTCTTCAAAACGAACGGAAACCTTTCTCTGCCAAGTGGTTGTGTGAGTGTGTCTGTGAGTGTGTCTGGCAAAATAAGTGATTTTCATTTCATTGTGCCTCTCTTTGAAGACCACTGAGGGGGTCATTGACTGAGGTTAGTCTAAAGGTCACGTTCACTCGATAGCTCTCCTTCTTTAGTTAGTTAACGCTAGCTCACTGAAAGTCAGTGAGAGAAGAGACAGCAGGAGAGAAAGACAAAGATATCCGACTGGAATGTTCCGGAAAAAAACGTACAAATACAAAGAGAGGGAAAGAGAGAGTCAAATCGGTGACCATGGCGATCACTCATTCAGCCCAAATAATCGGCGCTTACCATAAGGTTCCGTTCCACCTGGCGAAGCGAAAGAGTCCTGACCTCCCCAAACAGAGAGAGAGAACGAGGCATAATGAAGTGGAACGTCCCAGTCTCTCAGCACGGTCCACGTCAATAAAGGCTTCCTCCCATCTCCAGTCTATCAGCCTGCTTTTCTTGGCTGTGCTAGGGGGTGCCTAGACGCTGGGTTAGTTCTGTGTTAAAACCCTGCTTCCCTGACGCGTAGCAGTCCATTCATTACATCTGGGCATGTATCTGATCCCTGTTCAGATGGGTGATGTGTGTGTGTGTGTGTGTGTGTGTGGTGTGTGTGTGTGGAGGGAGTACTTTGTAAGGTTGATGTTAGGTCGACTATGTTGATGTAAGGATTGGAAGGTTTCTGGATGTGTTCCATCCACATGACTCATTCAGCTTGATGTGTTTTGGTCACAACATTTTATGCTTTTTGGTGGCTATAACTGCCCAACATGACCATCAGACTTCACGAGGTCTCTGTGAACGTTCTTTTTACTGCAGACACAAACTCTAAAACAAATGTGACGGGTGTTAAAATGTTCATGTCGATATTTTAATTGCGCCCTGGTTCACCTATTATGAACTAGACTTGTGCATCCGCCTGGAAAGTGGTTTCACAGTTCGTCAGTTTATTGCTTTCAGTCCATTAGATGTTCTAAATGTCCCTCTTCGAATTTAACTTTAAAGGAGGTTTAAAGTACGGAGATTCAATACCTATTCACATACTGAGCATTAAAATAAAATTACTTTCGATCAAAGTGCTTATAATAACAGATACTGTAGAGTTAATAGATAATAAGACCATAAGTTAGTACGTCTGATTAACACACGTTAATGTTAACAAGCATATTTTACGGGGCAATATCACCTATTAACAAACACTTATCTCATCTTACTGTGAGATCTTACTCTCTGTCCTCTCCTCCCGTTTCCTAGACTACACTTGGCCCCTCCCCTTCGCCATCTGTCCGTTCTGGATCTACCTGGACGTGCTCTTCTCCACGGCCTCCATCATGCACCTGTGTGCCATCTCACTGGACCGCTACATCGCCATCCGGAACCCCATCCACCACAGCCGCTTCAACTCACACACCAAGGCCCGCCTCAAGATCATGGCCGTGTGGACCATCTCCGTAGGTAAGAGACCACAGACGAGGCAGAGACTACAGACGAGGCAGAGGCCACAGACGAGGCAGAGACTACAGACGAGGCAGAGACCACAGACGAGGCAGAGACTACAGACGAGGCAGAGACCACAGACGAGGCAGAGACCACAGACGAGGCAGAGACCACAGACGAGGCAGAGACTACAGACGAGGCAGAGACCACAGACGAGGCAGAGACCACAGACGAGGCAGAGACTACAGACGAGGCAGAGACTACAGACGAGGCAGAGACCACAGACGAGGCAGAGACTACAGACGAGGCAGAGACCGGGTGACATCGACGAGTGAGACGAGTTTACGTTTACATTTAAGTCATTTAGCAGACGCTCTTATTCAGAGCGACTTACAGTAAGTACAGGGACATTCCCCCGAGGCAAGTAGGGCGATGTGCCTTGCCCAAGGACACAACCTCAACGTCACACGCAATGTTTGGCAGGGCAGAGCTGATGTACGGAGGTAAAGAGAAATGTTCCTCTTGTCTGGGGTTGTAACACTGTTGCTGATCTGATCAGTCAACTCAGAGACGTACACAATGGCATGCTGGGGGACTATTACCTTACACACAGTCCCCACTCTCCCCCCCCTCTCTTCCTGTCTCTCCTGTGCCCACGCACGTCTTTCACAGGCATTTCAACGCACCCTAACCTGAACAGGGGAAATGTGTCTTGGAGCACGCATAGCCTACATGTAGAGAGTGTAACAGGGCTGGTGTGGGCTCTGCACTGTAGCGTGTGTGTGTGTGGGGCAGCACACACACTGTAGTGTGTGTGTGTGTGGGGGCAGCACACACACACACGTCCACACACACAGGCCCACGCATACACACCTCTCCCTTCAGTATTTATTGGAACATTTTAACGCGATGAGCAGACAGTGGCTTCAGGGATGGAAAAAAGGAATAAAATAAAACAAATCATGTCTTTCTCTGGCACTTGAATCATTCAGGAGCGGAGAGAATAGTTTCTGTCTCAGCTTTTCAGACAGAACGGGGCTGGAGGCGTTCCTCTTAGGCACACGAAGATGTCAGCCCGTGAAACATGGCGGAAAGCCTGCTAATTAGCACATTAGCATTAGCATAGCCTTGATGCCGTGGTCCCCCGACACAGACATATTTGGGGCGTGAAACGCTGTGTCTGCTTGCGTGACTGTGCAGGGCTCGAGTTGAAGAAGCCAACTTGCTAAATCGTCAGTCTTCCCATCCGACCCCTGCCAATGAATGTCACATTCCTGCACAGAAGTTAAATCCTTTATTTATGGATTTTTGTTTCGCTACAACTACAAAGCTTGAGTACTGTTGGGGTTGGGATTGTTTGGTTTAGACTTATTTGGTCCTTCTCCAGTGTTGAGGTGAGCTGTTATTCTCCAAAGAGAACGGGCTGCTTCATTGTCAGAGACTGACTCAGAGACAGAGAATCTTCCAGAGCAGTACACACACAGTCAACCTTGTAAAAACAGGATTTTCTTGCTCAACACAATGAATAATGTTCCTTGGTCCAAAAACCCATACGGCAGCTGACATATATTTGGCTTCTTCAAACGTGCTTTTCTTCAACTGAGCGTTGAGATTCACATGGTAAATTCCACTAACAATTTATGTCGGTTCAAAGTTCAAAGTCAGTAACACAGAGAGAGAGAGAGGAGGCCAGATGGGAGGAAGAAGAAAGAGTAAATAAAAGGTTCCAAGGACGTAAAAATATTCCCATCCATCTCTCCGATTAACCTTTTCCTTTGTAAAAAAAGAAAAAACACCAACCAACGTTATAAACTTCTACAACAAAACAAACCCCTTGTTGACCGCATAGTCATGTGGTTGTGTGGTTGTGTGCATCAAGCGAGCACATTTCTGCATCTGGGTTGGAGTGGGTTCATTCTGCAACCACGGAGCTCAGCTAAATCGAGTCGCTGCAGACAAAACAAACTGAGTCTGCTCTCAGCCTTCAGACACCCAACACACACACACACACACACACACCCACACACCCCACACACCCACACACCCACACACCCCACACACCCACACACCCACACACCCACCCACACACACACACACACACTCTCACCACACACACACTCTCACCACACACACACTCTCACCACACACACCCGCCCCACACACTCACCACACACACCCGCCCCACACACTCACCACACACACCCGCCACACACACACTGTTGAGAATACACAGATGCAAAAGAAGAAGCCTGGTTCAGCACTTCTCTTTATGTTTCTCCTCCCAACACTCCTGTCTGTTTCTGTCAGACGGAGAGGATGTGTTGGAGGGCGTGTAGAAGGAGACTATACTCGCCTTTTCATTTCTGAATTCTCAGAGAGCAGGGCAAGATGATGGATGCTTGGTCCCCAGAATATGACAGCATGTGCAGCAAAGTGTCTGTGGCCTTATCAGAAGTAAACAGAGCCAGGAAAACAAGACAGACCCACAAACCACTAGCCTGTTTCGAGGATGAACGAGAGGTCACACCGCATGACTAGTCTCCCACTGATGTGCTCAAAAAGACCAGCACACAACATGCTTACTTTACACACATACACACAACCACACGCTTACTTTACACGCATACATAAACATTTCCAGTAGGCAAATACAATCGTAAAGAAAAATTATGTTTCACATAGAATATATTAATTCAGCGACAAGTTCAAAATCGGGGGCAATGTCGACAAACAAACATCAAAAAGCCATTGGACTAACTCACACTTTTACCAGATCCTCATCATGTGGATATAATAGAATATTCCAAAACAGAACGTCGTCCTCGAGTCACAAGGTGACCGCATAAACATTCCAGAACTGGGAATCAAATAAAGTTTTACACGCCATTTTATACGCCATTTTTATTGGACGAATGAAGGAGGGTAGGCTACAAGCCTTTAAGGAGATATTAAACTGCCCCATGGAAAGGTCTCATAAGTTTTGCAATGCCATGAATATGTGATAAAACAGATACAATTTCCTCCCAGGTCCGGTTTAGAAACAGACTTTATGGAAATGCATATGCTAATAAAACATTTAAATCACCAATCCAGTCGCAATGGGCTGTATGGTTGGTATCCTCTAACCCATGCTCATCTTTCATGACACGGAGGCGCCAAAATGGCCGCCCACGATGGACCAGTTGCACCCTGGATCCCCTGGGCTATTATGATGTCTGCAACTAACCACATTGCGAAGGAGGTTGCAGGCTGTGGATGGCTCCAGACACATCTGCCCCTCTCCCTGTCCTTCCAAATTCAGTTATTGGGCAATAATGACGTTTCTAATGCAAGGTCTGCCAGGGGAAATTGCTTGGTTTATCTGTTCTCGCAGGCAGCCAGGAGAGATATGAACACTATTGTTACTGAAGCCAAAGTATCTTGCTCTAGCTAAATTGATATATGATGGGAAGAGGCAACAGGTTGGAGATCATTCGACATTGATATATACCCACACCACAGGACTGGTGTGCTATCTGTTTTCCTGTCCTGTAGTACCATCTGAATTGGATTGCACACAACAACCACAGTGTTACAGGGCGTTGACACTTTATTGGAGGAAAGAACAAGTGTGACATCTGGAACAGAGCTAACCATCTATTTCCCCTCTCCTTTTATTACTTTTTCGCCCCACCACACTTGCTCTCTCCCCCTCTCTCTCTCCTCCTCTCCTCCCCCCTTCCCTCTCCTCTCTCTCTTTCTCTTCCCCCCTCTTTCTCTCTCTCCCCCTCTCTCTCTCCTCCTCTCCTCCCCCCTTCTCTCTCCTCCTCTCCTCCCCCCTTCTCTCTCCTCTCTCTCCCCTCTCTCTCTCCTCCTCTCCTCCCCCCTTCTCTCTCCTCTCTCTCTCTCTCCCCTCTCTCTCTCTCCTCCTCTCCTCCCCCCTTCTCTCTCCTCTCTCCCCTCTCTCTCTCTCCTCCTCTCCTCCCCCCCTTCTCCCTCCCTCTCTCCCCCTCCCTCCCTCCCTCCCCCTCCCCCTCCAGGTATATCCATGCCCATCCCAGTGCTGGGTCTAAGGGATCGTTCCAAAGTGTTCAGCGACGGCAGCTGTGTGATGACGGACGGCAGTTTCGTCCTGGCGGGTTCCTTCGTGGCGTTCTTCATCCCCCTCACCATCATGGTGGTCACTTACTTCCTGACTATCAACGCCCTGCAGAACGAAGCCACGCTCTGCCTGGACCAGCTGGTGCCCCGGCCCAAGTGGAGCACCACGCTCACGCTCGGCTTCCTGCCCCAGTCCTCCATCTCCTCCGAGAAACTGTTCAGACGCTCCATCAGCCGGGAGGCGGGGGGGTCTTTGGGGGGGGCGCATGGGTCCCGGGGGGGGCGCCGTACGCCCGGCGCACCATGCAGTCAATCAGCAACGAGCAGAAAGCTTCCAAGGTCCTGGGCGTGGTGTTCTTTCTCTTCGTGGTCATGTGGTGCCCGTTCTTCATCACCAACGTGCTGGCGGTGGTGTGTGACCCGTTAAAGTGCGACCCCTGTGGTCATGAGCGGCCTGCTCAACGTGTTCGTTTGGGTGGGGTACCTGTCGTCGGCGGTGAACCCTTTGGTGTACACGCTGTTCAACAAGACGTACCGCGCCGCGTTCTCGCGATACGTTCGCTGCAAGTATCAGCCTGAGAAGAAGCCCTTGCAGCTCATACTGGTCAACACCATCCCCCCGCTAGCCTATAACTCCACCCGGATGCCGTTGGGGGACATGCGCTCCTTGAGGAATGGAGCGCACCCCGGTGGCGGGCAAGAGGACTTCTGTTTGCCCTCACTGGGAAAGGCCAAGTCGAATTCTCACAAAAATCATCAGGGAGACAAAGAGGAAAATATCAGTTGTGTGTGAGCTCAGAGAAACTCGAAAATAACTCCAGGGGTAATTGTAGATTTTATGTATTTTCTTACTGTACTTTCCTGACATTTTTGGGCGGAAATCGGGAACAGGGAATGTCACGACGTTCCACGCGCTGGACGGCGTTGTCTCAGAGTGCGAGAGGAAGCACAGAAACCATGGCAACTATTTTTATATTTAACTATTACTGACTAAAAGGAGAGTTGATCCATTGTTTTCAGTTACAGCGATGGCACTTAAGAAGATTGGATATTAAAAGAAATCGAGGAAAAAGGGACCACACAACTCATCCAAATGTATATTTGTTCGTACATTGTTTTGTGCACATGAGTACGTAAGTAATTAAGTACGCTCTAGTGTCGTTTTAAAAGAGACTAAACGATCTTTTGCCCGCGAGCAAGGTTACCTTGATGTGTGTTCGTGGGGGATATTATGAAGGGACATTTCGAGAAGCGGTGTTTTAAAGTGACGCAATGCCATTAACTTTAATCTTTCACGGAGAACTTCATCATCACCGTTGTACTGCGAGGTTTAACCGATCACGACCCTCATACAGTTGTCTCCTGTACTGTGGCAGTGATATTGCGGTGAAGTTGTTGATACGATGTTAATGATCGTTCAGTGGTGTTGCCATGGCCTGGACTTGACATGAGAGTTTTGATGTTTTTAATAGTGTCTCTTTGGGCATTGATGTAGTCAAGTTTTCTAAATGTGGACTGAATGATTTGTTTTTGCTTTTGATCAAGTAAAATACAGATGAAGACTTAATTCTGAGTGCTAGTCTGGTTTAAGTGTGTGATGTGTAATTCGGGGAAACTCAAATTTGAACTGTCGACCTGTGTGGTTGTGTGATGAACTAGACACAGACTTGGAGAGAAAGTACACCTATAACTTTTTAATCACTGCCTTAATCAAATGGAATCCTAAAGAGATTAATTTCTTCATGCTAAAATACGTGATTCAAAACCACAGTTCAATGCGACCCATTCATCAGCTACATTCAAGGAACCTTTACGAGCTACTTCACATTCAACAGCTACTTCACATTAACAATAATATAAATGAACTAAGTGTAGGATTTTGCAGCACAACCACTATGAGTTACACCATCATTAATTAGGCTACAGTAGAGGCTTTCAATGTAAGTTTTTAAATTGGTCTGCTCTCTTTTGAAGATAATGATAGGGGCTTTTCATTGTCTGCATATTTTAAAGTCTTGAATCATAATCAGCCAGGAGTATGCGCTGGACTGTGAGACTGTACCTCTCTCTCACAGTGTGAGCTTTCAAAAAATGAAAGCACACACACACACACTCACACACTCACACACTCACACACTCACACACTCACACACTCACACACTCACACACTCACACACTCACACACTCTCACACACTCACACATTCACACACTCACACACTCACACACACAAACAACATCTAAAAGTTTTGGGATTTCTAAGAATAATATAAGATTTGCCCATGGGTGTTGTTTTGAAGTGGCTTACATCTCTTCTTCAAACTCAATTGTGGTCAGATATTCACACCAAGAATGTAGCTAAAACACAGTGCCTGGAGAGGTGCTGGAGTGGATGCCTGTTGCATTTCAATCACTTTACAAACTCAACATGTTTGAGTCATTTATTTGGCATACAAGACTTAATAAGTCTGATTACATTTGCTAAGATAAACGGCTTTGTGCATAAACGTGTGATAAGGTGAACGCGTGATAACCTTACAAAGCCTTTGTGAAGATATGAGTGTGTAATGTGTGTCCTTGTGACATGCACACACACACACACACACATAGGCTACACACACACACACACACACAGGCTACACACACAGACACACACACACAGGGTACACACAGACACACACACACAATTACCTTTTAGAATCTCTTTCATCTTCCACGTCACACCTATTTCATAGAATGTACTGCTCCTCCCCCTTGTAAATTATTCATACGAACCATCAACCAAAATCTTCATGACCTGCATGACAGATACCGAATACTATGAAAAGGTGCAATGCAGCCGCAAATTGCCGATGAATGTTGTAAAGGGAAAGACTCACAAGCCTACTTCTTGTGCCTGTTTCGTTATAATTTTCCAATCATGGGACGTGATCAGGGACAACCAGACTTGAGTGTACAGCTTCTTCTCTTTTTTCTGACCTGAATATAATATCAATAACTTTGTCGGTCCAACAGCTACGAGTGCTGTTATGTAACCGCTGGGTCAGTCCGCTACAGAAAAAGTCTTCTGTGAGGATAATCAAACCCATCCATTACTGTCAAAACCTGTCATGGGCTTCCATAACAAACACTGCTTCACATAAACCTGCTTTCTGCTTTTACTTATTTACCAAATGAAAGGACACACATTTCAAACCAAAGTGCGAATTTGATCAAAAGTATATTATCCTACAGACATGAATCCAAAGAGTCATGTAAGTGCAGATTTTGAGAGTTCAGATTCCTCCGTGGTATATTCGCTAGACACGGTCAGTCAAGGCTACTTTGTTATGGTCTTCTGAAAGTAAACTTCAGGGGTTTCATTTAGGTCGGAGAGAGTAATTAAAGAATCCCTCTGGGCTTGGAGGAGAAAGAGAGAGATAGAGAGAGAGAGAGAGAGAGCAGAGAGAGAGAGAAAGAGAGAGAGAGAGAGGAGAGAGAGATAGATAGAGATAAGATCGATCTCTAGATAGCGCGCTCGCGCGCGCTCTCGCTCTCTCGCCTACCGCTCTATCCTCTCGCGAGCTATATCTCTCGCGCGGCGCCCGATTCCCGATAGCGATCTCGCTCTCTCTCCAGCTTCTCCTCTCATCTGCTCTCTCCTTCGTCTCTAGCTAGTCTATAGAGAGCTATCTCCCTCTAGCATCTGCTCTCGTCCTCTCGCTCTCTCTCTCACTCTCTCTCGCTCTGCTTCCGCTTCTCTCTCTCTCTCTCTCCGCTCTCTCTCTCTCTTGCCTCTCTCTCCTCTCTCTCTCGCTCTCCTCTCTCTCTCTCTCCCTCTCTCCTCTCTCTCTCTCTCTCTCGTCTCTCTCGCTCTCTCTCTCTCTCGTCTCGCGCTCGCTCTCTCTCTCTCTCTTTTCATCCTCTCCTCCTGCTCTCTCGCTCTCTCTCTCTCCTCTCTCTCTCTCTTGCTCCTCTCGTCTCTATTCCTCTCTTTCTCTCTTCTCTCTCTCTCTTTCCTCCTCCTCTCTTTCTCTCTCTCTCTTTCCTCACACGTCTGTCCCTTCATGTTCGAATTACTGGTTATCGGATAGAAATAGATTAGCCGTTTCTTGTAACACCTTAATTCGAATCATGCGATCCGATCCGATCCGATCGACACCCCGGGATAACTCTGTCCGATTCGATTGATATTCGAATAACGCATGCAGTGTAAACGCGTTAAAATAATTAATCGGACTATGAACTGGATTCACACGTCTTTGCGCAAGCTTGCGAGTTTTGAGCCACGCCATCCCAGTCGTGAGCGAGACACCCTCCCAGGTCGTGACACGGAAGTCGAAAAAGGTGTGTCGCTGCCGAGGAGCTGGCCCAGTAGAACCAAACACAAACGACGCGATGTACAACCCCTAAGACTTTGTGTTTGCTCGGGTGTTTCATCAAGACTGTTCGCCGAGACCTTGTGTACTGGTGCAAAGTGCAACCACATATTGGTGGTCTGACTTAACAGGTATCCATGTTCCTTACTTTCGCGGCGTCTTTCTGCTCTACTCAAAGAATAATACATATGACAACAAGTTATCCCTCTGCTAAATCATCTAGCCAATATCGCCGTTTGGCATCGCGTAAGGCCTACTACCTCTCCTACTTGACTTATGTACCCTAACTTTTGTCATCCCTAATGCACGGAATGTAGATGGACGGTAAGCGTCAACACCCATCACATCAACCGCTTTTTGCCATCTTCATCTTTCTTTCCTCGAAATGTTTGTGATGTTGTTTGTCCTAAATATATGTAACGACACGCCCTGTCATATATATATATCTATGGTTGTTTGGTTTGTTGGTAGTGGGTGAAGAGGTCAAGCGGAAATGCTGTTATCAATCATCACACCACTAGTTTGTAATGAAACAGCGCCCGCGTAATCGGACTGGGTATATTACGATGCTTTCGTCCAATAATTCGGTTTTTATTTTCAAACTGTTGCCCATGGACCTTCATTAAATCCCCAGTTCTGCCAGAATAGTATAGCATATTCCGAAATTAAAGCCAAAGATCGAATTACTAAACTACCTTACGAACCAATCCATGTAAAAACGCACTTAACGCACTCTGTATAGCTCTCTCTCTCTCCTCCCTCTCTCTCCGCTCGTCTCTCTTCCTCTCTCTCTCTATTCCCCTCGCGTCTCGCCTCTCTCTTCTCTCTGCTCTTGCTCCCTCCCTTGCGGGGCGCTACAAGCGAACATGTTCTTTTGGCTCGTGGTCTACCGCTATACCCTGCTAACAACATGAAGGGAGAAGAATTTCCCCAGATCCCCCAAACCCCACCCCACCACCCCATCACGATTCTTAAACTATACCTCTTCTCTTTCTCTAGTTTTTTTTGTTTTTGCTATTTTAATTAAAGCTTGGGTTTATAAAAATAAGAAAAACAAAACACACGACCCTGTCCCCTTTAAATATTTCCCTCAAAGGTCAACTACATTCCCACACCCTTTCCCTTTCCACTTCCTACCCTTTAACTCCACCAACCCTCACTCCACTCTCTCTAGAAAGAAATTGAGAGAACATAGAGAGATATATAAGAGTCAGAGAAATAAGGAGTCAATACTATATATAGTCCCAATATAGAGATAGATATGAGAGAAGATAGAGAGATAAGCGAGATAGGAATAAATCCATTTCAGATAATACACACCTACTAAACGGGTCCCAAGAACCTAGCACCTTTCACTCTCTGGCGCCTACTCCTCTACTATTCCCCATCCGCCAGAAATGAAAGGATTTAGTGAAGGGAATAGATATGAGACACTGGGGACCCATGAAGGTAACGTGTGCTACAGACAGATGATTTTTAAATGAAGGGAGGCAAAATGATCGCCTTTTTAAAGGAGAGAGAAAGAGAGAGTCCCAAGGTTGGCACAGTGACTAAGGTGGTGACACATCGTCTCTCAATGGTCTTGTTTCTGGCACAGTGAATCTCTCTCACGCTCTCTCTCTCTCTCTCTAGGCTACGTGACCGACCATCACATTATTATTTTGGCCTTTTTTCTTTTTACTGTTTTCTTTTCCTCAATTTATCATACCCACTTTGACAACTTCTCCTATCCTCCATTCGAATATCAACTTAACAATTAACTTTATTTTGATGTGACAACAACACACATGCTTTGTAGTCTGGGTTCATATGAGTACAGCATTCTTACGAGCCGAAGAAGATCATTTCTTATTCCTCCATTTACATCATACTTCAGGGATGTCTGAAATTACATGTCTTCCCATCTGCTTCCAAAATCCAGATCCTTTAATGTTGGCCCGTACATATCAGCAAAAACGATCATCAGTTCTTCTTTCTTTTCCACAACCACATTCCTGTCAGACAGACACAGAGGATCCTACGCACTGCTCTGTAAACACCTTTTCCATCACCCTCCTTACTTCTTGGTAGACCGCTGCCATAGCTCTCGCACTGGTATTCAATAATCATGCAGTGGAGACAGGCTAAGAGGAACGTATACACACACAATTACACAATCTATCTCTTAAAGACCAAGGTTGGGACGTCATGGGCCTGCCACTGAAAACCCCTTGGAAAAAGCATTTGAATTGATGGGCCCCAGCAAAAGGGCCCTACGGGGTAAAGTTTTTCCACGTTTCACTAATACTTGTGAAGAGATTTGGTCCCCAAAAGGGTAGTTAAACCACACACATCTACCCGCACACACACACAAAGTAGTTTGGTCATTTTGGTCAGTTTGTGTGGCAGAGAACAAGTGAACCGTAAGCCTTTAATGAGGACAGTATTTCCTCCCTGATAGCCTGAGTACTCAGGACAGTTAGAGGAGCAAAATGTTGTCCTCAAAAGGCCAGTTAGAATAAAGAAACAACAATCATGATTTACTGATTTACTGTAACTCTCCCTCCGAGGTTCTGCTGGCTATATCAAGGAGTAAACCATTTAATTTCAATGTGCTCACGCAGAATTACTCTTTAAAATACCATTTACATCCAGTAATCCAGGTTAAACACAATATTTATATCCAACAAAGGCAGCTACCGGTACTTGATATATGATATCAATTATTTACTCTGGCTAGCTCTGGAAATTCTGAATGCAGGATTGTTGGTAAGACTGTGTGTGTTTTTATACTGTGTGTTCTTCTACTTTGTGAGTTCTTCTACTGTGTGTGATGGAAATATGACACCTGCAGCATTGGCTTTGCTCTGCACCCTGAAGCAATTTCAGTCTTCCACACAATCCAAATCCATTTTTATGTATTCGTAGAAGTCACACAATCATTATGTTTTCTTAGCTGCTTTTTCAGCTGGTTTGAAATGATGTGGACTAGTGCTTCCCAACAGGTAGCCGGTTGCTTGAAGCCAAAGACTTGGATATAGCTTGGAGATTTTATTTTCATTATTTTTCAGTTCATCTGAATTTCTGAGTGGATCAGCCAAAGTACTTTTGTGGAGTCCCATAGGCCTGTAGCTCAACATTTGCAGCCACTCCAACGAGATCCTCTCTAAACCTCTACCATGGACCGAGCCTGCTTCTCTCGGGGGCATTTGGCTGGTCTAGTGGTTAGAAGCTGAGAGAAAAGTTTCTCTCTTCTCTTTGTGTGGCAGATCTCACCCCAGAAGACCTGCGAATCAGTGCTTCTCCAACTCCTAGTCCAACCTACTGAGTTATGTTCCATATTCACATGGCAATTAATACTTATCTTCTGCCTCAGGGTCAGATTGAAGAGGGTTGGAGACTCCTGATTAGTTTAATAGCGTCTGCTAAATGATCAAATGTATTAATTCAGAATCGACACGGTTCAGGTTTTATGCATTGGGAACTGCAAACTATCCTAATCACTTTGTCATTGTTAGTGAAGATAGCTTCTACCAAACAGTGATCTATTCTGAGGAACCCCACACAATCCACTGCAATGACGAGGCATTTTAAATAAGTGTGCGCCAGAGGTTTACTTGGAGAAGAATGCCATTTCCGTTTTGATTAGATCCGAAGGACTTCAATCAGTCACATCCTACAGAGAGAGAATGTTTTCTGATGAAAACATCTAGCTCAGTCGAGCTTCCTCTATTCAGAGGTTTACATCTTTTTTCGTAAGGGACTAGCACTCCATCAAACAACGTTCGAGAAAGAACTGTATATTTGTTATTTCGGTGTTTCTATCACACCTCATCATTTCTAAAAAAAAGTTTTGAAAGCTTGAACACAATTTTCGAAGGGAAGTTTAGAGGTTGATAAAATATTTTCGAAAAAAGGTTTTGAAAGGTTGAAAAATAAAGAACTGGATATTTGTTATTTCGGCGATTCTATGAAAAATCTACTTGTGATAGATTGTATTTATATATATATATATATATTCGGCCAGTAATAGTAGCCTACTATTGAAGATAGACCAAATGATGACCATTTCATATCCACAGACTATTCGAAAATGTTCCAAGTTGAGGTCGCCTAAATAATATTTTTTTTCCAACAACACCCCGTCGGTGAAGCATGTTGTGACACTGACGGTACATGACACACAATAATATACAGTGAAGCTTTCCTCACCTGGCTTTCGCGTTCAGATGGACGTTGGGAACCATGTCTGGAATGGCTTGCTTACCTTTTCTGGAATAACACTGCCACCTTGTGTCAATATACGGCCACAACCTGAAGGGAGGTGTCCGTGACACTGACGTTTCAACACGGTGCTGCCTCCATAGTTGGACTCCAGACCCAAGCAAGCGGGGAAGTTAGCTAGAAATAAAGTAAATTGTTTAGGTACAAATCAGTTTTTATACAAGGTAGGTCATGTGCATTAAATACTCCTTCATAATAGCTATTTGTTCAGCTTATTTATGAAAATTGAAATGTGTTTCGAGAACTAAGTACAAAAGACTGGCAGCTATTTTGCAGGATTAGCTACAGTAGCAAGCTATTTATGCCCCTTCTGACAGATAGCTACATGTGACACGTTCTGCCTGTGAAATTGTAACAATTCAGTTTTTTGAATTTGATGCTAGATGCTACGATGCTAGCATATACATGTTTCAAGTTAGCCAGGTTGCATAGTTAGCATATTAGCTTTCTCTAAATCAACTCGCTAAAGCGAATCACTTTCCGAGTTGAGCACACTGCGCAGCTATTCTGTCCCACCAATGAAGTTCGCAAACCGTTTCGTAAAATGTATGCCCTGTGTGAACCAGCCGATTTGCTAGATTGATACTTGCAATTTAGCTCTAAGTAGGCTAGCGTATCCTGTAACTAGCCAGTTCTGTGTCAAATGCGGATGATTCTCAGTTATGATATATCGGTGAAATCCCATTGTAAATGTTGGGAAAGAAACGTACCAATTATGTAACTAATGCTTTTTCCCGTTGTCTTATCGTAACGGAGTCATGGCCCTTACTCAAGTATCATCCAATAAATGCTCTGGCGGCTACCAGAAGGTGTTCGAGCATGACAGGTGAGGAGATTATAATTTAAAACACCATATTTGCTCCGATATGCAAGTAAATACCACCAGAAAAACTCAGATGATTCTCATGTTCTATGCAGCACTGAGCTGAAGTGTAAAATGAAGTTTGCCGTCTACCTGCCACCGAAGGCAGAGAGCGGCAAGTGTCCAGTCATGTATTGGCTATCCGGTGAGTAAAAATGTCCAGCGTCAATAATACACACCAGATTCAACTAAGCCAATCAAGGTCATAATAGAAGCACTTCTATTATTGCATAAACAATCTCAACACTCAAAATTAAGCTGCAATACTCAGTGTATACTTTTTGTTTGATATGTTCTGTGTCCTTATTTGTGTTTTCAGGGTTGACATGTACCGAACAGAACTTCATCACCAAGGCCGGCAGCCAGCAGGCAGCATCAGAACATGGCATCATCCTCGTCGCCCCCGACACCAGCCCCCGTATGTCACACACACACACACACACACACACCAACACACAGACACACACATCCCCTCAACAACTCGTCTCATTATAACTCGATTACCCAGAATGCCCACCTGTTCCAACCTCCTCTCTCTCACCTTCTCCTTCCCCGCGTGTGACTCCTCCCCAGGCGGCTGTAACATCGAAGGTGAAGATGAGAGCTGGGACTTTGGGTCAGGAGCCGGCTTCTACGTCAACGCCACCCAGGAACCCTGGAAGAACAACTACCGCATGTACTCCTACGTCACAGAGGAGGTGAGCGAGCTCTGGAGAGTAGTGAGCGGGCTCTGGAGAGAGAGAAGCAGCCGACCGACCTGATTGGTGTTCCCTTAAACAGTTCTATGATCCTGATGTCTTCAGGCACCTGGAACAAGGTTCTCCTCTCTGTGCCTCTCAACGTTTTCTCAGTCCTCCTTTTCTCCCTTTACCCCTCGGCGCCCCGCCGCTGTTAGCTCCCCAAGCTAATCAACGCTAACTTCCCCGCTGACCCAGAGAGGATGTCCGTGTCAGGCCACTCCATGGGGGGCCACGGAGCGCTGATCTGTGCCCTGAAGAACCCTGGGAAATACAAGGTCAGTTTGCCCAACTGTCAGTCGCTGTGAGGGGGGACAACAAGTTGTTGTGTTTCATTAACATCCATCTTTGAGTGAATTTGTCCTCTTGTCTTGTAGGCGGTGTCTGCGTTCGCCCCCATCTGCAACCCTGTCCAGTGTGCCTGGGGCCAGAAGGCTTTCTCAGGCTACCTCGGAGCTGACAAGGCCGGCTGGGAGGTGGGCCTGGCTCTCTGTTAACTCATCGACGCTTCACATCTCATTTTGATTTGGTTCTAGTTAGACGTGCTTCAGTAAGGGCTAAACTGCTCAAGTGGTTGCCTAGTAACCAAGTACCTAGATTAATACACTCTGGAGATTAACACGTGAAGGTAAAGCCCTCTGTCATCTCTGCCTCCTTTATGATTTATTCTTCTCTTGTCACCGCCACCCTGCTCACCTCCACCCCCACCCACTCCCACCCTGCTCACCTCCACCCACACCCTGCTTACCTCCACCACACTCACCTCCACACCCTGCTAACCTCCGCTCCCACCACCCCTCACCTCCACCTCTCTCACCTCCACTCCCCCCTCACCTCACTCCCACCCCCCTCACCTCCACCTCTCTCACCTCCAGGAGTACGATGCCACCGTGCTAGCGACCTCCTACTCGGGGCCCCAGCTGGACATCCTGATCGATCAGGGCCGCGACGACCAGTTCCTGTCAGCCAGCCAGCTCCTACCAGACAACCTCATCGCAGCCTGCTCAGAGAAGAAGATCCCCGTCGTATTCAGACTGCAGCCGGTAGGTGCTGCCACCCTGTGGCCAATCACTGCAACTGACCAGATTAGACCGGCGTACAGATATTGAAATATTACAGCAACGTAAAATAAACTTTATAGATGTCTTTGAATGTGTTCTACCCTAGGTTAGAAACATCACTCTAGTATAAATATATTTTATTTCCAGACTGAATTGGTTTTGACCGTGCGAATGTCATGTTCTTTCTTCAGGGTTACGATCACAGCTACTTCTTTATTTACTCGTTCATCAACGACCACATCAAGCACCACGCCAAGTACCTGAACGCTTGAGACAGCGGCCGTGGGACTACACCTGTCCCCCACCTGGGAGAGGCACAATCATGTTCTGTTCGAGTGGGCTTGAATAAATAAAATACATTATTTCTTGTCAGTGGGTTTGGAATGTTTTGGACCATGGGCTGTTATTTATCAATCAGGAATTAAAATCCACATTAGTTGTATAACATTCAACAATACAAATGTTATTCTATTAATTTTCATTTAGAACTTGTGATCCCTTTAACTACTGAGCTATACCCTTTAATCAAATTGACCAAAAGATGACAGTGTGCTTTTAACAGATATGAGTCTTTACTGAAAGTAATGTGGAGTATGTACAGTATTCACAGCAGTTAAGGCGACATTTAAAGGAGTGTTTCATGCATGTACATTTGTGTTGCTGTACAAATGATGACAGAGGTACAAAAAGGTATTTGATAATATGATACATCAACAGAACATACGCCACTTAAAAATAAAGTTTCCCATCATAAAAGTACAAAAAAGTTAATACAAGATTTTAGGACTATATACAGTGTAAAGTAGAAAAATGCTGCTTAATATTCATCAGTCAACAGTTTAATTTCAAATTATGTTATTCACATCTGACCAAATATAAAACTCGGATTTGTCAGTTGCCAAAACAAGTGAGTATAAATACTTATAGTTCTTTTAAAGTGCAGATAATTTCAGGCCAAAGGCCTTTCCTCCCAGGGAAATGATCATCTTCTCAGTCTGACTGGACAACCCAGAACTCTGGGGAAAAAGATTCCATGTCTACAAGCACCTGTTTAAATTAGCAGGATTGCAACAAAACTTTAAACTCTCCATTGATCCACAGTGAAATATCCATATCAAATTTCCCTTCGATCTCCACCCCTTCTTTCTACCAGGACATGCTCAAGACGAGATAGTCAAGTCCTTTTTGGTTTCATGTTTAGTAAAATGGACATACAGGTATCTGCGGTACAATTATCATTATTCTGATCTGTAGTGTTTTAAATGATCATATGTCCAACTAAATGTATGGAAGTACACAATCCTTACAACTATAACTAAACAATGTACATTCATACAAACTATTAGATTGTTCTTGGGGAATTGTAATAGTGTTAACTGCCTGAGGATTCAATATTCAACGTACAGGTGATTAATGTGGTTACTGTCAAAATACAGTACTGATAAATATAAGTTTAAAAAATAGACAAATACTTTCTAAATACGTAACTTGCACAAACCACCGTCACGTTACGACTGCACATCACCACTTTTCATAGAAATATATTTGACCAGATAGTATCTAAAGTATTTATACCATTGTTGTATACAAATAATATTTACAAAGCCTACATAAAAAAAACTATATTGTCTTGCACATTGGAATAAAACGTTTAGTTGTTTTGGCAACTGGCAAATCTATCCAGTGACTGATCTCATAAAATGTTACTGTTTACTGTTAGCTTAAGCTTCGGATACCAAGCCATGTTAATAAATGCATATCTGTACATACACACCGTGTTCTGGTAGTCCGAAACGTTCTCTCGTTTACAACTAGCACACAGAGGAGTCTGTAGTTAGATAATATCCTGCACTCATAAAGTAGTTCTTGGGTGAATGCACCTTGGTGACTTTTACACAAGCTAGTCACTTCAAGACTACATCACCTGACAAGGTCAGCTATCACCACAAACCTTCTGAAAGGTCAAATGCAGGGATGTCAAAAACCTCACCTTCTCCCTTTTTTGTTCAGCTTGTCCTATCTCTCATATCTCAGACACACACAAACACACACACACACACACACACACTGCAGATAATGATACCACTGAAACACAAGAATGAAGTGAGTATGGTGACCTCTCGTGACCTCTCGTGACCGCGCCTCAGGAGCGGCACTCACACAGTCGTAAAGAACTCTCTAGAACCTCATACAGTAAACAAAACAAAAAGGGTATTGTGGAGAAAAGCGAGGGGATTTTCTGCAATTTAACCACTGTTTATGTATTATGAATACATTTAAATATTGAAGTTGTAGCTCAGGAACGAATAACCTAATATACTTAAGATGTATTATAATTAGAAATGTTGTGAATACGGTGGGTGATTTGGGTGGAACCTTAAATATAGGATTGAAAAGAAACCACACGCATGGGCGAGATATTGACCCTGCTGTATGCTAGTAAACAGGTTGCTGAGTTCAGAGAGACTAAGCGCTCCCCCAGAACAGATTCACACGTCTGTGGGAGTAAGACTAGGACTTCCCACTGAATAATTTGCTGAACACACTGCTAGGTTTAGCCCCAAATGTTCAACTGGAACCTTCTGTTAAAGAAAAAGCCTGAGAAACACAATCCCTCCCTCCGTCATCTTAGAAGGTACGATAGCAACCGTGTTCATAGCAACCGTGTTCATAGCAACCACGTTCATTCATCCTAAGTTAAGACCCTAACTGTGTTGGCGTGCGTCCGTGTGCTGTGTGTGGTTGGGTTGACGGGAGCTCCTAGCTTCCTGTTCAGGTGAAGAGGGCCTGATTGGTTGATGGGAGTTCCAGCTTCCTGTTCAGATGAAGAGGGCCTGATTGGTTGATGGAGCTTCCTGTTCAGGTGAAGAGGGCCTGATTGGTTGATGGGAGCTCCTAGCTTCCTGTTCAGGTGAGAGAGGGCCTGATTGGTTGATGGGAGCTCCTAGCTTCCTGTTCAAGTGAAGAGGGCCTGATTGGTTGACGTCTCGTCCACCAGGGCTTGGACAGTCATGCTTAACTTCACCATGCCTTTCTCCTCCAGGATGTGGTGAGGGAGACACAACTTGTCCTGGGAAAGGGTCACACACACAGAAGGAAAGCAGAACGGAGCGAGAGAGATGGATATAATGGAGAAAGGGGGAGGGGGAGGGAGATAGAGAGAGGTGGGGAGGGAGAGAGAATAGAGAGATGGAGATTGAGGGAGGTAGAGAGACATGGAAGGGAGGGAGGGAGGAACCGGGCAGGAGAAGAAAGGGAGAAATAGAGACAGAAATAGACACATACAAACAGAAGAGGGCAGTAAAGATGGCAAATGTGAATAAACAGCCGTAAAATACCCCTTTTACAGGATAAATGATGGATACACAGTAATTGGACACACACAGCATAGTATATGATGATGTCATTAACCTGTGAGACATGCTTGTATCTTCTTCTGTCCGTCCAGAATATACAAGAAAGTGGAACACAACATGCAGACTAAATGTCCATGACAAAAAGTCATCTTCACAGTTAGAAGTGTCTACTTCCTGGGTTTGACCGCACCCCTCATCCATTACTCATCGACAGAACAGAACCCCACCGGACCTGGTTGTCACGGTGACAAAGCGGAGTGAGAAGAGAAGGGCGACGACCCAAACTGTACGTTTATTACCTCCGACATGAAAACTCGCCATACACACAGGTCACAGAAACACGTCTACCAGGTCGAGCAAAACCACCACTGGAGGAGTTAAAACATGAATCAAACTTAATTATGACATACTGGTTGAAACTGGCAACAGGACAAAAGCTGATTTATAGCTTCCCGGTTGGTTAATTGTATAATCTCAAGGACCAATCAGAGGAAGGATGCCTTGCAGCAGGGTTGTGTTGGGAAGGGGTTTTCAAAATGTTATAAATGTCTTTTAAATTGGTTTAATGAACAAGAAATACGTTTCAGTTTCAGTCCTGCTTCTCCCAACATATCAAAGCTCCCAAGCTGAGAAAAATCTTAAGACTCTAGTATATACACAGTACAATTCATAGCTAGCCCTTCAACTTTAACTGTGCATGACCATAGTCAAATCTGTAACATTGCATATACAAATAATTGGTCTGGAAATTCGGTGCCATTAGTCTGAGTGCTTGGAACAGTGGATGAATCATACAAAGTGGATGTCAGGAACATTGTCCTTCAGGCGTCTTGTGGGCAATGAAAGGTCGTTTTTCAAAGAAAGTTCACAGGCTGAAGTCGTGACGCATGTCCCTCTTTAGAAAATGGAGAACAGTCTAAAAAGATCGTAAGTCATAGCTACTAATGTATGAGGTGAAGTACAGGGCCGGTGTGAGGTGAAGTACAGGGCTGGTATGAGGTGAAGTACAGAGCCGGTATGAAGTGAAGTACAGGGCCGGTATGAGGTGAAGTACAGGGCCGGTATGAGGTGAAGTACAGGGCCGGTATGAGGTGAAGTACAGGGCCGGTATGAGGTGAAGTTCAGGGCCGGCATGAGGTGAAGTACAGGGCTGGTGTGAGGTGAAGTACAGGGCCGGTATGAGGTGAAGTACAGGGCCGGTATGAGGTAAAGTACAGGGCCGGTGTGAGGTGAAGTACAGGGCCGGTGTGAGGTGAAGTACAGGGCCGGTATGAGGTGAAGTTCAGGGCCGGTATGAGGTGAAGTTCAGGGCCGGCATGAGGTGAAGTACAGGGCTGGTGTGAGGTGAAGTACAGGGCCGGTATGAGGTGAAGTACAGGGCCGGTATGAGGTAAAGTACAGGGCCGGTGTGAGGTGAAGTACAGGGTGGTATGAGGTGAAGTACAGGGCCGGTCTGAGATGAAGTACAGGGCCGGTATGAGGTGAAGTACAGGGCCGGTTGTGGATATGAACCTGAATATAATACTTATGGTTACCGAGTGTACTGTTAGTGTACGGTAATGAGGACCTAAATGTCAAGTCATTAAAGCCTTCTGTGCTTTTTCTGAGATTTAGTTTTTTCATTTTTCAAGTGAATACAATACAACCTGAACACTGCCCCCTACAGGGAAACAAGTTACACTACCGGTCCTCCGTGAGAGGATGAACAGGGCCTCTGAACGGCGAGACCCTGCAGGTGAAAAGATCCCTCCTCCTTTAAGAGCTCCACGTCTCAGCAGTCGTGTGTGCGGACGTAAAAAAAAACGTAAGAGTCAGCTGACCCTCCGCTCCCACCTCTTCTGGGATGGAAACGTCACGGCAACAAAGAAAGGAAAGTCTGAAGAGGAAGAGGAGACTTGAGGAGGAGGTGTGGTGTCATGCGGGGGGGTTGGGGGGGTTAGGGGTGGGGGGGCGGGGGGGAGGGACAGGTAGTTGATTGACAGGTAGGGTCACGTGAGCTCGCTCCAGCTATAGGCTAAAAACAGCAGGAGCAGACAGAACATGTGCACCAGGCTGGAGCCAATCACGTCCCAGAGCTGCCAGGCGGGGGGCGGAGCCTGCGAAGGAGCAACCACCTCAGCGGCGGGGCTTGGGCTCGGCCCCTCCCCCTCTGTGTCTTTAGCGTCCCTGTCCCTCTCTGGGGGGGGTCTCCATGGCGACCAGGGCGCACACGGTGGTGCGGAGAGGACGCAGGCGGCACTGGGTGATGTCATACGCTGAACAGAGGGAGGACTGACCCCCAGGAGGGAGGGGGAGGAGGGGGGAGGAAGAGCGAGGGAGGGAGGAGGGGGGAAGGAAGAGCGAGGGAGGGAGGGAGGAAGAGGAGGAGGGGGGAGGAAGAGCGAGGGAGGGAGGGAGGGAGGGAGGAGGAGGAAGAGCAAGGGAGGGAAGAAGGGGAAGGAAGAGTGAGGGAGGGAGGGAGGGAGGAGGAGGAGGAGGAAGAGCAAGGGAGGGCCAGGGACAGGCCAAATAGACAAGAGGAGAAATAAATTAATGAAGCACATTTTTGGTTTAAAAAGTTTAGAAGGAAGTGGGGACGTGGAGTGGAAGGTTGGAGGAGGCAAGGAGGAAGGAGGCAAGGAGGAAGACGTCATTTAAAAAATGATGTCAGGAAGAATGTGGGATGTATGATGATGCGAAGACCAGTAGAACGAGAGAGGGGAAAGTAATAGTAACGGATGAACAGAGGTGAAGAAAAAGAGAGAGGGATAAAAATACCAAAAAAGAGGAAGGAGAACAGGAGAGGAAGGTCCAGCAGTAAACAGAAAGAAGGCAGGAGGTTAACCAATGGGGTAAGAGGTCAGGGTTCAAGTCTGTCTGAGGGGACCTAGGCAGGTGTCACCACGGCAACGTGCAAGGCTGCTTTTTGAGAGAGAGGTTGGTTATGGAGGTTAGATTGGAATGGCCCCCTCTATGATTACACTGTCAGACATTCTCCTGTCAGTATCCATTTGTGTTTCTCTCTGCATCTTTCAGTTTATTTCTTTCTCTTTCTTTGCCTCTCTCAAAAAGCAGGCCGTGGTCAGGTGAGCAGGTTTAGGAGCAATGGAGTTGTGCCAGTACTGCAGGGTCAGCCAGTGAAGTATGCTGCAAGCCAGGTGTTAGCCAGCAGCCAGCCAGCACCTGCAAAGCATTAGCGTTCAGCCATTTTTAGTGCAGCAACGCCGAGCACAATGCTAACAGCCAGGTAACTATAGCGGCATACTGAAACAGCGAGTGAGCAACTAGCGAGTAACAGCGTAGAGCCGCAAAGCGAGCGAGCAGCAGCAGCGAGGAATCTCACTAGCATCAAGCTAGGTTGGCGATGAGCAGGCAAGCAGAAGGAGAACACAGTAAAAGTTAGCGATATGCTACCGTTTGTACTAATCAGTGGCAGCGCTAGCAAGCTGGTCAAACAACAGTGCTATGTGCAGCGTTTCCAGTGCGATTTCGACCAGGCTCATTGAATGGGGAGATAGGACAGGCCAGATGTAACGCTAGACCACACTGTTATACAGGTCCGTCCGTTGCCCTTACTACAACAGTGTTTTGTTGAATGTTGATGATTTATTGTTCCAGTGACAATGTATACTAAGATCATTTGTACTTGCGTCAATAATTAACGGTAGTTATTTATTATAGTTTCAATGTTGGCTTTATTTGACCTAATATATTTTTAATCGCAAGTTTTTGTTCTGTAACCGATTCATTGTCTCCCTGATGCCCTCACAGTGCACACGCACAATCACACGGACATATTTTCAGCACAAAACCTTTCACCATTCACACTACATAAAGAGTCATTCCCAGATAACGTTTTTGAGCAGATATTTAATATCGGCTGTGTTGTGTGTGTGTGGGCCTACATAACTCCTCAAATTGATGACACACGGAGACCGTCAGAGCCAGGTCAAAGGTCATTTACTATGTAGAGAAAGCAGGAAGCTGTTGATAGCAATGATGAGACAGCATAACAGGTGTGATGATGCAAATCTAATTTCACTGGTTTCTCTTGAAGGAGAAATGTGTTAGTTAAACCAGTTCTGGGATCTGCACTGGGACAAAGACTGTTTAAAGTTATCCTTCAACCACTAACTGACTTGATTATCGGAAATTGTTACTTTATGTAACATCAGAATAGTGACTCTCATATTGATGTGCTTATCCCAGAAATAGTCCCTAACTATTTCATCCTCAATGCTAGTGTGTCTTCTAGAAACTCACTGAATCACAACCAGCAAACCAATGTCAGATTCAAACCCCAAATACGAAACTCATCACAAAAGTATGAATTCCAACTGACTCCAAAATCAGTCGTTTTTAACCGTTTCTGGTGAATCAGTGACAAGTTGGCTGATGTCAGACCAGTGTTATGAGGAGGGGAAAGGGGCGTGGCTTACCTGGGGCACGCCCATCTTTCTGCAGGCGTCCAGGAAGTTCTCCACGTTCCTCCGACACTTGGCCATGCTGAGTTTGGGCTGAACACAAACACGGAACACGTCACGTACTGAAACATCCTCTCGTGACCTCAAGACAACAAATAACTTCTCACACAAAGGTTTCTCCCACAATGGAACAGGTCCTTGTTGGATAGGTCTACGCACTCTGCTCTTCACCCCAGAGCCTAACTGAATGACCTTTGAACTCTAACTGAATGACCTTTGAACCCTGAGGTGCTTCCGGAACCTACCACGGCTGGCGAGGGCACGTGGATGCTGGCCACGGAGCGAGGGCGGATGTGATTGGCCAGATGGCAGAGGACAACTCCGTCCATGAGGGAGGAGCCTAAGTCTTCAGGAAGAGACACCTTCAGACGGCTCTCTATGCTCTGAGGAGGGAGAGAGAGGTTTAGAACACACAGAGAGAGAGAGAGAGAGGTTTAGAACACACAGAGAGAGAGAGAGAGAGGGTTAGAACACAGCGAGAGAGAGAGAGAGAGAGGTTTAGAACACACAGAGAGAGGGTTAGAACCCAGAGAGAGAGAGGGTTAGAACACACAGAGAGAGAGAGGGTTAGAACACACAGAGAGAGAGAGAGAGAGAGGTTTAGAACACACAGAGAGAGAGAGAGAGGGTTAGAACACACAGAGAGAGAGAGAGAGGTTTAGAACACACAGAGAGAGAGAGAGAGAGGGTTAGAACACACACAGAGAGAGAGAGAGAGAGAGGGTTAGAACACACAGAGAGAGAGAGAGAGACAGAGAGGTTTAGAACACACAGAGAGAAGAGAGAGGTTTAGAACACACAGAGAGAGAGAGAGGGTTAGAACACACAGAGAGAGAGAGAGAGAGAGAGAGAGAGACAGACAGACAGACAGACAGACAGACAGACAGACAGACAGACAGACACAGACACCACACACACAGACAGACAAGAGACACAGAGAGAGACACGGAGACACAGAAAGAGAGAGTGAGACACGACAGACAACAGACAGACACAGAGAGAGAGAGCCAGACAGACAGACAAAAGAGAGAGAGAGAGAGAGAGAGAAGACAGACAGACAGACAGACAGACAGACAGACAGACAGACGACAGACAACGACAGACAGACAGACAGACAGAGACAGACAGACAGACAGACAGACAGACAGACAGACAGACAGACAGACAGAGAGAGAGAGAGAGACGACAGACAGACAGAGAGAGAGAGAGAGAGACAGAGTCTCACATCACGTAGCTGCTCCATTAGCTCCAGCTCCTCCCTCAGCTGCTCCATCTTCCTCCTCATGGTGAACTGAGGGTCCACCGACTCCAGGCTCTTATGGGTCCTCAGGAACACTGCCCCCGCAGGCCGGAGGACGGAACGACAACCACAACAAACACAAACTCATTAGATGTGGACGAGAAACGACGCCTTCGCATCAGCGTCACCAACATGGACATGACTATCGACTGACACAGAGAGAGAGAGAGAGAGAGAGGAGAGAGAGAGAGATGGAGAGAGAGAGAGAGAGAGAGAGAGAGAGAGAGACGGAGAGAGAGAGAGAGAGAGGGAGAGAGGGAGGTAGATCTCAACATTCAAAAGCACTCATGCATCAGCCACACAGTACCTCGCCAGAGGGTACACGTATTAAATGCCACATCCCACTCATTCACTGACATTAATTCCATTTGGTCGTACAAATTGATGTAAAGTCCACTTACATAACCCTTATAGTCATACATTCACTTCTACAGGCGCCCAGCTGGCACTTCATAGTGACAGGAGCAGCCAAGTGCACTGAGTTATTATGGGATGGATTTTCCTCCAGGCACAATCGAGCCTATGTACAGATCTACAGACGAATCCATGTTTCAACACATTCTACAGGAAGTCAGGAAGCATAAACGACTTTCTTAACGTTGGTCATCGTCTGACCGCCCTATGAAACACTAAAGATACACCGCTGTCGTTGGTGTTTCCTTCAGTCACGCTCCTGTTAGTGTTTCCTTCAGTCACACTCCGGGCTGGTTAAACACACAAACAAGCGGCCGTCTTAGGAAGACTGGAGAATGGAGGAAGGAAGGAAGTGTGTGGGAGGGGAAGAGTGTGAAACAGGCTTGGCCTCTGATCACACACACTGTTAGAAACCCTCCATGTACATGGCACACACACTCACACAAACACACACTCTCACACAAACACCACACTCTCACAAACACACACACACCCTCACAAACACACACACTGTTAGAAACCATCCATGTACATGGCACACACACAAACACACACCCTCACAAACACACACTGTTAGAAAACCCTCCATGTACATGGCACACACACTCACACAAACACACACTCACAAACACACACACAAACACACACACACCCACACTGCTTTACAGCTCAAGTGAATCATTTACCTACTCAGTGTCCTACATCCATGCCATAAATCGTCTTTACTGTGCCAACAACGAGACTCCATGGCATAAAAACAAAGACCTTTAAGCCTTAATACACACTGTGGCCACAAGGGGGAGCCCGAGAGTTACTGAGGGCTGCATTTCAATGTTCAGGGTACGGAGGAAATATAATCGTAATATAATCGTTAGAGATGCTTTTATCCTAAACAGCCTACAGAGGGGGAGATCTGAACCTGCGACCTGTTGTCCAGAGCCACTGCTGAACCTATCCTTGTGTTTTGCCTTTTAACTGTAAGGATCAGTGAGTTAAGATCAAACACAAGCAGAAGGCCTTGAAGTAGGCCGTCTCTAACCATCTGGAACATGCCACTGGTTTCTGGTGGAGCGGTTCACCCAATCAGGGGACAGATCACAGAGGAAGGATGATCAGTGGTCACACGCTTCTATCCTATCGGCCCAGAGATCAGGAGCAGGCAGGATGTTGACTGTTAAGATGTGGTG
>CAEFZP010002862.1:0-56516 GCA_903064625.1 Mallotus villosus
TGTGTTCATCGACAGCCTCTGGGGTTCATGAACATGCAAAGAATCAGCTGGCTCGACCCCGGGTGAGGCTGGCCTCTTCCCCGGGTGAGGCTGGCCTCTTCCCGGGTGAGGCTGGCCTCTTCCCGGGTGAGGCTGGCCTCTTCCCCGGGTGAGGCTGGCCTCTTCCCCAGGTGAGGCTGGCCTCTTCCCCAGGTGAGGCTGGCCTCTTCCCAGGTGAGGCTGGCCTCTTCCCCAGGTGAGGGGGTTTGCAGCATCTCCGGTGGGTATTTACGGTTGTCAGCTCCATTTAAGGGTCACGGAGGCGGCAGGGCAGGCACCGCTAGGTTGGACCCCGTGTGCTGCTGGGGTGTCCGCTGCGGGGGCAGTCCTGTTTGTCGACCGATGTCAGGGAGACGCTTGGACAACCGATTTTCTTTACAACAACGACAGTTCATTGTGAGGGTCCAAGTGTTGCTGGGTAAATCGTAAACACGTTTAGTGACAAACTTTCCTTTGAAAGACCCGGCTGACTCACCGCATACGTCGTGAGAGTTTGGTTCCAGATCCAGAAGACTACAACGAACACTCGACATGCGGCGTTAGACGGTGGTGGTATTTTTGATGCCATAGCGTGCAGTAAGTTTGTGCTCGTGCACCCTGGGTTCTACTACAGCCCCAGAACTGGGACAGCCCCCCCCTCCCCCCCCCCTCCCCCCCCGCCACCCCCCAGCGCCCTCCAGAGAATCTAATTAAACTAAACTAGTTTCTATCTGTTCTAAATGACTTCAGAGAAACCCATTCATTATGTCTGCCCTCCAGTCCTGTCACACATGCTCTGCACTAGTACATTTATTTATTAAATAGGTTACTAAATGCTTTCTTTGTTGTCTCCTTCTCTGCTTGCAACCCCGACTCCGAACCCTATTTGAGGTGTTTCTTTATCTGCCGGTGTGAAGTGTTGAGGCCCTGTGCCTGTGCTTACCTTCGATCGCTTGGACTTCCCGAACGTCTGCGTTTTTTCTGATGAACCTTTTAATCTAAGTTGTCGTGAGGCCAGACACCAAGGAGGTCCTTCACCTCCTCTTCCTGGTGTGATGAGCGTTTAACCAACTGATCAATGGTGGGAGAAGTCATCTCTCTGCTTCCTGGTTCGACTCGATCTCGCAACCATAGCAACACGGACTGGGTTCAATCTATTAAGTGAATCGACAGGAGAATCTTCCCTGGACTTAATGCCCCCCCCTCCCCCCTCCCTTCCTCCCTTTTATCCAGGCTGCAGCTCAAAATGATTGGAACGGGAGATATAAGAATGAGGAATAGGAATATATCCTCCGTTTCCATGACGTTTTTATCAGGAGATGACCGAGGCAGTTGAGCATGAGGCCTCTGCTTTCTCTCCAGACAGCGATGCACAGGGATACTGTCAGCATCACACCACACATTCATCACAGACAATCACATTCAGTGTCTCATAAGAGGTGTTGTAATGGCACCTTCTGACTTCAGATCCATCTCTATATGCAAATGAAAAAGAAAAAAGAAAAGCGTTACGACAGACGATCAAATCCAGTTATTTCCTTTGGCACCTTGTCTTAGTTAGATAAACAGTTTTATATATTATACAGATATTTACATATGTTAAGAAAACCCACATGTTGAAGCAGGAACCTGCAGTACCCTGATCCTCCCTGTGTTCATTCACTGATCTGTGTTAACGAGCAGCACAGGTACTGATCCTCCCTGTGCTCATTCACTGAGCTGTGTTAACGAGCAGCACAGGTACTGATCCTCCTGTGTTGGTTCACTGAGCTGTGTTATACGAGCAGCACAGGTACTGATCCTCCCTGTGTTCATTCACTGATCTGTGTTAGAGAGCATGCACAGGTACTGATCTTCCCTGTGTGTTCCAGAGCTGTGTTAGAGAGCAGCACAGGTACTGATCCTCCCTGTGTTCATTCCCTGAGCTGTGTTAGCGAGCTGTACAGGTACTGATCTTCCCTGTGTTCAAAGCTGTGTTAGCGAGCAGCACAGGTAGTCTCAGTCTGGTGTCGTAGGCTCCCAGGGATCTCCTGTAGAGGGGGCAGACAGGGATGTGTCCTGACAGAGATGGATCGCTTGAGAGGAACAGGAGATCATTTCAACCTGGCGCAGGAGAGCAGAGCTATCTGCCCTGCAGAACTGCTGCCACCACTCCTGCCTGCTGAGTGATTAGCATTGCAATTGCATAGACTGGGAGGGTGGAAGGGGGGTAGAGGAAGCTCTCTAGCCTGGTGCTGTTCACAGCAACCCTGTTCTCTGGCTCGTGGCCCAGTGTGTCTCTCTCCTGTTCTCATTACCATAGGGCTGTCAGTTCATCTGGCCTGCACACACACACGCACGCACACGTAGAAGAAGCTTCGGTTGAGATCAATCTGATGTGACACCTGTAATTGTGATCTGGAGGTGGAGGGAGATAGCCACAGCGTATTTGTGAAGATGACCTGCTGTCCGTGGGATGAGTAGTCAGCTAGAGACAGGACTAGCAGGCCAACTGCACTTTTTCCAAACACCACCCCGTCTATCTCTGTTCGTTTCCAACTCCGGGAGTAAGGCATCCTCATTATTTTCCAGAGAGCTGCTCCGTCAAGAGAATGGCTGCACCGAAATCCCAAGCGTCGCAGATAAACAGCTTTAAAGTGTCGGTTAATGAATGACTCCCAGCTTGGAGTTCCCAGCAGGGGGTCCAGACCGAGTCTGTGGACCAGAGACGCCCACCCTGTACCCCCCCCTCTGCCTCTGAACCCCTCTGCCTCTAAACCCCTCTGCCTCTGAACCCCCCTGCCTCTGAACCCCTCTGCCTCATGAACCCCTCTGCACCCCTCTGTAACCCCTCTGCCTCTGACACCCCCCTGCCTCTGAAACCCCTCTGCCTCTGAAAACCCCTCTGCCTCTAAACCCCTCTGCCTCTGAACCCCTCTGCCTCTGAACCCCTCTGCCTCTAAACCCCCTCTGCCTCTGAACCCCCCTGCCTCTGAACCCCCTGCCTCTAAATCCCTAAACCCCTCTGCCTCTGAACCCCCCCTCTGCCTCTGAACCCCTCTGCCTCTGCCTCTGAACACCCCTCTGCCTCTCACAGTCTGATTGGTGTTTACCAAGGCTCTGCCAGGTCCCTGAGCTGGGCCCAGTTGTGTTTACTCATCTCTTCATTCACTAAACTCCCAGCAGCCATGCCAAATGCCAAGCGCCCTCTTAAACACTGGGAAAAGTACTCTCTAAGAGAACTGCCCCCCTGACTCAGTCTGGTGTGTGTGTGTGTGTTGAGTGTTGAGTGTGTGTGTGGTCTTTTTTCCCTCCTTTAGAGGAATGGAGTGAACTGCAATATTCAAATTAATCACAAGTTAATGAACTCGTAATCTGTTCTTTCATGACATCAGCGTTTATTCCCTGAAAACGCATTAAGATTATCCCTACCTTTCTTTACAGATTAGAAAATGAAAAATGGATCACAGCCTACTAAGAGGGTGTAGAGATGATGAACCACCCCAGAGAGGAGAGTGTGTGCTCACGGTTGTGTTTGATGAGTGTGTGCTCACGGTTGTGTTTGATGGATCGTCTTTTGCTACAGACACAATACAGTGAAAACGCGTTTGTCTTGATGGTGAAAATACCTTGAAAATTAAGGACTTTGTTTCATTTTAGCGATCAGAATCTCTGCAGTCATTAATGATGTCATGAATCTGGGTCTGCTCTGATCCTAGATGTGGTTGTGTTGCTGCTACTAGCGTCAGGTGGCTGAGCGGTTAGGGAGTTGGGCTAGTAATCCGAAGGTTACTGGTTCAAATCCTAGCCGTGCAAAATGAAGTTGTGTCCTTGGGCAAGGCACTTCACCCTACTTGGTGGGAATGTCCCCTGTACTTACTGTAAGTCGCTCTGGATAAGAGCGTCTGCTAAATGACTACATGTACTAGAGACTTCAGAAACACAGACAGAAAACCATGTCAATAACAAGATGGAAACACACTATTTAGACTGAATATCCAACATACATACAATAACAATAACAACATTAGTGATTTTTGGGGAATGGATTTTTGAACTGACATGGATTTCTTTTTTGACCTACTAGTGTGGTGTCATTTTGCTTTCACAACAGGATTCACTCAAGAAGCGTGAGACATATCGATCAGGCGTTTTTTTAATCGTGAAAACGCTCGTTTCCTTCTGGATATGGTTTGTTTGTCCTGTATGTGTTCCCATCACTGTTTTTATGCTGAAGCCTGAAATTGATCAAAATCCAACACAATACTGTCAAATACGTCTCTTAGATTTTCAGATAATGCCCTCTGTGATTTGAGAGTAAACAGATATATTTATCCTCCAGTACAAACACACTACGAGAGACGACAGACAAAATGGAATCTTAAAAAAAATATTTTTAAAAATCATCCATGATTTCCATTATCCATGATTTCTCTTCCAATCCATCCATGAATCAATTCATGGATTTCAAACAAAAGGCACCAGGGCATGCGAGGACCCTGGAACAGGAGCGGGGTCATTATTCTGTTCCATGTGAATTATAAGGAGGTTTATTTTAGTGACAGGATGGGGGCTGTAGGGGCTGCTTGGCCGAGCCCCACCCAGAGGAGACAGGCTCTTCCTCGGACACGGACGATGGGAGGGTGACCAGGCGTGGGGCTCATTATCAGCTCCTTCACTGTCAGTCACACATCCAGGGCCTGACCTGAGACCTCCCATCCCCCCATCCCTCCCGCCCACCCTCCAGCCACAATCCACCCAACACCACCAACACACACAACCCACCAACCCACCCACACCACCCACCCTCCCTCCCTCACTACCAGCAATCACACTCACACTCCACTCAAACCCATCCCTCCCTCTCTTCGCTCTACTCTCTCTCTCTCTCTCTTTCTCTCCCTCCCTCCCTCCCACCCACCACCCACCCACCCACTCTCCCTCCCTCCCTCCCTCCCCTCCCTCCCTTAGTGACAGGCTGACCCGCTCTCCAGCTAAAGAGAGACTGGGAGACAAAGAGGGAGAACGCTTTGTCAGTCTCATTTACATCCCTTTGCATCCTTGTGTCTCTAAACAGGATACACTTTACGTTTAACCCTGTCACTTTTAAGCGATCGCCACTGATTGTCAGAGAACACAATGTGATGTAGCTCTTCGTTCAGAGCGGAAACCATTTAGTTAAGGACATGGTCTTTCCCAGAACATTCTCGCTCATTGTGTAATGCCCGGTAAGTACGTTAGCGCTTGTCTTCCCCAGAGGAAAAAGTATCTACTTAATTAAAAGGACCAGCAAGAGGAACTGGAATCGTGATGATATAATTATAAAAGGCCAGTTTTTTGTTAATCCTTGGATCTGAATGTTCTTGGCGTTTCGATTGTAGATGTTCGGCCAGCAGGACTGAGGCAGCTCACAGACCAAGCAGGCCTCTGGCTAGGAGGTGAGGTGTGAGGCAGGCCACAGACCATGCAGGCCTCTGGCTAGGAGGTGTGGTGTGAGGTGTGAGGCAGGCCACAGACCATGCAGGCCTCTGGCTAGGAGGTGAGGTGTGAGGCAGGCCACAGACCAAGCAGGCCTCTGGCTAGGAGGTGTGGTGTGAGGTGTGAGGCAGGCCACAGACCATGCAGGCCTCTGGCTAGGAGGTGAGGTGTGAGGCAGGCCACAGACCATGCAGGCCTCTGGCTAGGAGGTGTGGTGTGAGGTGTGAGGAGGTAGAACAGGACAGACATGTTTCTCTGTTTCTGGATATCTGCCAGAACTTCTAGGAAGGTCACTGAGTCAAGAGATTAGAGCAACTTCTCACAAATAGTTTTTTGTTGTTGTTCTAATCCGAACTACGAGATTCACATATGCTGAAAGAAAGATCCTTCTTGAAAACATGGCTCTGTCTTGATTTTAAACTTATAGCTCAGATTTATAACTTGAAAAAGTGTGTGTTCCCTTTGAGATCATTTACCTGGGATACAATCGCTGGATTTGTTTCCATTCATCACCCCCCCCAAATCACGTTGTCACCCCTACTCTACGTGCGTGCAAACCTCGTATTCAAAACAAATTAGTAAGGTTATAGACAGTAAGGTTTTAGACAGTAAGGTTATATACAGTAAGGTTATAGACAGTAAGGTTATAAACAGTAAAGTTATAGACAGTAAGATTATAGACAGTAAGGTTATAGACAGTAAGGTTATAGACAGAAAGGGTATAGACAGTAAGGGTATAGACAGTAAGGTTATAGACAGTAAGGGTATAGACAGTAAGGTTATAAACAGTAAGGTTATAGACAGTAAGGTTATAGACAGTAAATGTTATAGACAGTAAGGGTACAGACAGTAAGGTTATAGACAGTAAGGTTATAGACACTAAGGTTATAGACAGTAAGGTTATAGACAGTAAGGGTATAGAAAGTAAGGTTATAGACAGTAAGGTTATAGACAGTAAGGGTATAGACAGTAAGGTCATAGACAGTAAGGGTATAGACAGTAAGGTTACAGACAGTAAGGTTATAGACAGTAAGGGTATAGACAGTAAGGTTACAGACAGTAAGGTTATAGACAGTAAGGGTATAGACAGTACGGTTATAGACAGTAAGGTCATAGACAGTAAGGGTATAGACAGTAAGGTTACAGACAGTAAGGTTATAGACAGTAAGGGTATAGACAGTACGGTTATAGACAGTAAGGTTATAGACAGTAAGGGTATAGAAAGTAAGGTTATAGACAGTAAGGTTATAGACAGTAAGGGTATAGACAGTAAGGTCATAGACAGTAAGGGTATAGACAGTAAGGTTACAGACAGTAAGGTTATAGACAGTAAGGGTATAGACAGTACGGTTATAGACAGTAAGGTCATAGACAGTAAGGGTATAGACAGTACGGTTATAGACAGTAAGATTATAGACAGTAAGGTTATAGACAGTAAGGTTATAGACAGAGCATGACGATCAATCCCAAACTGAGACCATTACGTCCTGACGTCTAGGGTGTTCTCACGAGTAGTCATCCTTTTCAGGGTTGTCAGGCTTTTAAGAACTCGAAAAGTCTCGGGTAAGATTTAGCTTTGATACCAAAACCCTGTCCTCCTCCTGTCCCAGGTTTACTCAACAGTAACTCATGTCCCAGTGGCGGCTGCTGCCGTGTGTCGGTGTGGAGGTGGGCTCTGGGCTCTGGGGTCTGGGGGTCTGGGCCGGCGCCTCTCTGGTCCACGGCTGTGATTTGTGCCCCACAGCTGGGTCTGGGGACGGAGGTTCAGCGGGCAGCTGCAAGCTCTTAATCTCCCCTACACTGACACTGGCTCAATTAATAGATAGCACACTTTGAGACTCTGCAAGAAAGTTGTCAGGACCCCGTCAGATTAATCACCGGAGAGGATTCCTCGCTGGCAGTCTGATGACCTGACCTGGCTGGCCCTCTTCTCACTGTTTGTTTACGTTTGGTGACTGCAGGAAATGACTGGATAGGCCTCATGTTGGCTTGATGAAGGGTCAAAACAATGATGTAGTTCTATGCAAACATTTTCATGCAAATCCAAACGAACTTGCGACTCCGAGGGTTTGTAGAGATACGGATGTGGGAAGTAGACATCCATAAGGACGTGAGCGTTTTAAAACTTTTTTAAACTACATGACAAGGTAAATATGTATTTACACATTCTCATGTAATCATCCTTGCATCCAAGCAATCCCTTATTTGACTTGAGTAATAATCCTTAATATAAAGAAATTAAAAGAAAACCATGATAACAAAAGTGTTAATTTGCCAGCTTAAACTATTGTAATTCATTTGTATATTTATGGCAGAAACCATAGTGGTAGTTAAACTTTCTGAAATTGCATCTGTTGGGTAAAAAGATTAACGTAGAAAATCAATTAAACTTTCACAAGGCTCAGAATTCAGCTCCTGCTGATCCGACCTGTGTGTACAGAACAGATATGTTTACTGCATCAGCCTGATGTCATTATGCCAGTAATCACCCTGACAACGTCTCCCTCTACTCACCAGCCTCTCACCGTCCTTCAGCTACTGAGTACACAGTCAGTACACCATCCTGGACTGGCCTGAGATGGGTCTGATGTTGTGTTCCTATAGCCTGTGTTCCTAGCCTGTGTTCCTAGCCCCTGTTCCTTGCCTGTGTTCCTTGCCTGTGTTCCTAGCCTGTGTTCCTAGCCTGTGTTCCTAGCCTGTGTTCCTAGCCTGTGTTCCTAGCCTGTGTTCCTAGCCTGTGTTCCTAGCCTGTGTTCCTAGCCTGTGTTCCTAGCCCGTGTTCCTTGCCCGTGTTCCTAGCCTGTGTTCCTAGCCTGTGTTCCTAGCCTGTGTTCCTAGCCTGTGTTCCTAGCCCGTGTTCCTTGCTGTGTTCCTAGCCTGTGTTCCTTGCCTGTGTTCCTTGCCTGTGTTCCTAGCCTGTGTTCCTACCTGTGTTCCTAGCCTGTGTTCCTAGCCTGTGTTCCTAGCCTGTGTTCCTAGCCTGTGTTCCTAGCCCGTGTTCCTTGCCCGTGTTCCTAGCCTGTGTTCCTAGCCTGTGTTCCTAGCCCGTGTTCCTTGCCCGTGTTCCTAGCCTGTGTTCCTTGCCTGTGTTCCTTGCCTGTGTTCCTAGCCTGTGTTCCTAGCCTGTGTTCCTAGCCTGTGTTCCTTGCCTGTGTTCCTTGCCTGTGTTCCTAGCCTGTGTTCCTAGCCTGTGTTCCTAGCCTGTGTTCCTAGCCTGTGTTCCTTGCCTGTGTTCCTAGCCTGTGTTCCTAGCCTGTGTTCCTAGCCTGTGTTCCTAGCCTGTGTTCCTAGCCTGTGTTCCTAGCCTGTGTTCCTAGCCTGTGTTCCTATCCTTCTGTGTCTTCATACAGGATGTATACTTCATCAGTCCACCGTTACGTGTTGTTGTTTGTGTTTGTATTTAACTTTGTACATTTGATTTATTTTACAAATGCATTTATTCAAAGCTAAATACAAATAGTGAACACACAGAAGATATGTATATTTTATTTTATTTTATTTTAAATATAATTCCACTTTAGTATAGATAGTATAGTTATATAGTACAGATATTTAGTATAGACAGTCCACATATTTAAATTTAAGGATACTATATGTTTATTGTATGCACCTTCCTGCCAAAGCAAATTCCTTGACTGTGCAAACTTTCATGGCCAATAAATCCCTTTCTGATTCTGATTCTGATTCTGATACAGGATAGCAGCTGTAGGATGCTCATTGGTGCTCTAGATTTATCAGTAATATATATATATATATATACTTGTAAAAGTTTCAACAAGTACATTATGTTTATGTTTTAGTCCAATTAATGTGGTTTGCTTCCACTCAATACACTGCAGTGTTTACCCAGCAGGTCCCCATATACCAAGAACAGTTTGTCAATAAGACTGTTGTAGCTTCAGACTGATGGGTTTCAGGTCTGCTAAGTCTAAGTCTGGTAAAGTAAACAGTTGAGCCGTTGGAATTTCGATCATAATTTACGACTCTTAACCAATCAGCCGGAGCCGTTCTCATCCGACCAGCAACAGGTGACGTGAGTCTGGTTCTCTCAAGGTCAGCTCTGGGTGGACAGATTAGATTAGTGGGGTCAGACGGCTGAGCGGTAAAGGAGTTGGGCTATTAATCAGAAGGTTGCTGGTTCGATTCCCGGCCGTGCAAAATGACATTGTGTCCTTGGGCAAGGCACTTCACCCTACTTGGCGTGAATGTCCCTGTACTTATTGTAAGTCCTCTGGATAAGAGCGTAGATCTGCTAAATGACTACATGTAGATTAGACCTAAAAACCCTTCTGATGAAAGACACTGTTACAATGAACCTGTTTCTTTCTCTGCTTTACAACCGATACCAAGTGGAAACGCAGTGTAAAGTTTAAACTTTTCACCATGATGAAATAAAGCCAATGCCAAATTGAACGAAGGCTGCAGCGATTTTTCTAATGATTGAAGAAGCCTGTTGTGTGAAGGGCTTGGACAAAAAGCATGGCAGCCAGTGAAAGACACCCCACAACAGTAGCAGCTGTTCACGCATTTTAATCCAAATCACTGGCCTTTATGTTTGTTTGTCATTACTGCCTGGGCAGAGTTTTGGCCTGCAGATCGAGGAGGATGAATCAGTAGCCATGTTTACTGGCTCTGCCCGCCCAGCAGCCTGTCACTCAGACTGCACAGTAATTACATGCATTTGTCTTGCGGCGCTCCTGTTGTTCTCAACTCTCAGGAATGTACATGCCGAACAAAGATCCCCTGTTCACTGGTTCACCTCCGGCCCGGTTGTTCTAGAAGAAGCCATCCTTTACTGTCATCCCTCCTGCTCTCTCCTTTACTGTCATCCCGCCTGCTCTCTCCTTTACTGTCATCCCCCTGCTCTCTCCTTTACTGTCATCCCTTCTGCTCTCTCCTTTACTGTCATCCCGCTCTGCTCTCTCCTTTACTGTCATCCCGCCTGCTCTCTCCTTTACTGTCATCCCTTCTGCTCTCTCCTTTACTGTCATCCCTTCTGCTCTCTCCTTTACTGTCATCCCGCCTGCTCTCTCCTTTACTGTCATCCCTTCTGCTCTCTCCTTTACTGTCATCCCTCCTGCTCTCTCCTTTACTGTCATCCCTTCTGCTCTCTCCTTTACTGTCATCCCTTCCTGCTCTCTCCTTTACTGTCATCCCTTCTGCTCTCTCCTTTACTGTCATCCCTCTCTGCTCTCTCCTTTACTGTCATCCCTCCTGCTCTCTCCTTTACTGTCATCCCTTCTGCTCTCTCCTTTACTGTCATCCCTTCTGCTCTCTCTCCTTTACTGTCATCCCTTCTGCTCTCTCCTTTACTGTCATCCCTTCTGCTCTCTCCTTTACTGTCATCCCTCCTGCTCTCTCCTTTACTGTCATCCCTCCTGCTCTCTCCTTTACTGTCATCCCTTCTGCTCTCTCCTTTACTGTCATCCCTTCTGCTCTCTCCTTTACTGTCATCCCTTCTGCTCTCTCCTTTACTGTCATCCCTTCTGCTCTCTCCTTTACTGTCATCCCTTCTGCTCCTCTCTCTCCTCTCTCTTTACTGTCATCCCTTCTGCTCTCTCCTTTACTGTCATCCCTTCTGCTCTCTCCTTTACTGTCATCCCTTCTGCTCTCTCCTTTACTGTCATCCCGCCTGCTCTCTCCCTTTACTGTCATCCCTTCTGCTCTCTCCTTTACTGTCATCCCTTCTGCTCTCTCCTTTACTGTCATCCCTCCTGCTCTCTCCTTTACTGTCATCCCTTCTGCTCTCTCCTTTACTGTCATCCCTTCTGCTCTCTCCTTTACTGTCATCCCTTCTGCTCTCTCCTTTACTGTCATCCCTTCTGCTCTCTCCTTTACTGTCATCCCTTCTGCTCTCTCCTTTACTGTCATCCCTTCTGCTCTCTCCTTTACTGTCATCCTCCTGCCTCTCTCTCCTTTACTGTCATCCCCTTCTGCTCTCTCCTTTACTGTCATCCCTTCTGCTCTCTCCTTTACTGTCATCCCTTCTGCTCTCTCCTTTACTGTCATCCCGCCTGCTCTCTCAGGCGACTCGGAGCTGAACTTGGTGTGGAGGAAGTCATTTATGATGAAATTGCCTGGGTTCTGCTGGAGGGGCTCGTATTTTCCTAACGGTATTTTCTCCACATTATCGCGTCCCCTTATTACCTCACCCCCCTGAAAGAGGGTCACGTTCTGCAAGGAGGGAACATTTCATCGTGCCGCTATAAAAACATGTTTTGTTTCGATTGATTTGAAAGCAGTTTGCCCCGCTAAGACTAGCTGGCCATATGCTCTCAATAAAAATCAAATACATGAATAGATAAATGACATGGAGTAAAGCAGCCCATGGCTAGCCTCTACACAACCCAACTCAGACACGATTCTGCTGATATGGAACGTCGACACATGAAGGCATAAGGAAGGCAGGCTAGCACACTGTGACAGACGCAGTTCACTTTCATTGATGTTGACACACACACACAAAGAACACACACACACACAAATAACATACACACACACAAATAACATACACAGTACACACACACCAAAACATGTTGTATCAATTAATCATTTCGTCCTGCCTTCAGTCTGCTGTGTCATCTTCTCGGTCTGTCTCAGGATCAGGATTTCAAATCAGTCTCATTTATTTCCTGTTATTCCATCTCCCATCTGTGGATGTGGCCCTCGTGGTGGGGTCGTCTGTGGAGGTGTGTGGGGGGGGGGTCTTCTGTGCTGGAAATGCTCTGAGGACGCCGTAGAGGAACGGTTTTGATTTGCTTTCAGGAGAAATTAATCAAAAGTCATGTTGTTCTTTTTCATTGTGTTTTGGAATGTTCAGAAACGCTTTTGATTCTTCCCCCCAATGTTCCGGAATGTTCCTCGGCTCGGAACAACCTAATGAATTAGAAGAGAGAAACGAAAGGAATCTCAAATGACAGATCTGAATCACAGAGGTGCAGCTTGTACTGAGGCTTCTATATGGACGGGTGGAACACAACAAGCACACTAACACAAGACACACTCACACACACAGACACACTCACACAACACACTGAGACACAACAACACACACACACTCAATCACACTCACATTCAAACAACCAAGCCCGCACACACCAACACTCTCACACACCAACACACTCACTCACACCAGTGACGTTGCACTTCAAATTGGTTTTGCAGCTAGAGCAAGAGAGATGTGAGTCTCTCCCCTACACATCCCCTCCCTCATCCCATCTCTCTCCTCTCTCTCTCTCTCTCTCTCTCTCTCGTCTCTCTCTCTCCCTCTCACTGCATCCACCTCCTCCTCCTCTCTCTCCCCTCTCTCTCTCTCTCTCTCTCCTCTCCTCCCTCTCTCTCGTCTCTCTCTCTCCCTCTCTCTCCTCTCTCTCTGCTCCCTCTCCCTCTCTCTCTCTCTCTCTGCTCCTACTCGCGTCTCTCGATCTCTCTCTCCTCCTTCTCACATCTCTCTCTTCTCTCTCTCTCTCTCTCTCTCTCTCTCTCTGACTGCTTGTTTGCTGAGGTGCCCAGAGGTAGTCTAACCTGGTAGGGGAGTCGATAATGGCCACGTCCCCAGGGGCCCTTGTTTATAATAAGAGACTATGAGGATCAGAGGTAAAGAATGAGTGTGATATTGGTGCTTAGGAGAAAAGGTGAGCGGTCCCTTTTCCCAAACCCATCAGCCTTGGCTTCTCTCACTCTCATAACACACACACGCACACACCACGCGCACACACACACACACATGCACACACGCACACACAACACATACACACACACCACGCACACCACACATACACACACACACACACAGGAACCCGGTCCCTGTTCTAGGCAGACCCATCAGCCTCGGCTTCATCTTTAATCACGTGTTTGTTATTAGTGTCGCAGGAGTTCCAAGAGGTTCCGTGAGATGTGATGCAGAGCTCAGCGTGATGATGACGGTGGTGAAAGCGTTGCTCACTTCTCTCTCTCCTCTCTCCTCTCCTCCTCTCCGCTCTCCTCTCTCCTCTCATCTCCTCTCTCTGTCTCTCTCCTCATCCGCTCTCATCCTCTCTCCTTCTCTCTCTCTCTCTCTCTGTCCTCTCTCCTCAATCTCCTCTCCTCTCGCCTCTCCTCGTCCTGTCGCCCCTCTCTCTCCTCTCCTCTCTCTCCTCTCCTCTCCTCTCCTCTCCTGTCCTCTCCTCTCCTCTCTCCTCTCTGCCCTCTCTCCTCTCTACTCTCTCCTCTCTCTCCTCTCTCTCTCTCTCTCGTCTCTCCTCGGTCTCCTCTCCTCTCTCTCCTCCTCTCCTCTCCTCTACTCCTCGTCCTCTCCCTCGCTCCTCTCTTATCTCCTCTCACAGAATCATCTCCACAGGCTTCTCTCGCAGCTCTTCACTCTTTCAAAAAATATCTCTATCTCCTCTCTTCTTCATTTCTACTCTTCGTCCTCTCGATCTCAAATACCATGTCTCTGGCTCGTACTCATCAACTCATGGGCAACGTCAGCTTCCATCTGGTCCTCTCATTGGATTCATCCATCAAGTAACGGGAGCTCTCACGGCTCCTCTCATATCGGTGAGACGGTTTTCTCAACTTCATCCTCTACCTCCTCGTCTACTCGATCCTCATCACATCGATGCCTCTCTCCTCTCGATCTAATTCTCTTCCTCTCTCCTCTCCTATCCTCTCTCCTCTCTCCTCTGCGATCACCTCTCTCCCGTGTGATAATGACAGTGGGTGAAGCTCGCTCGCACTTTTCTCTCTGCTTGCTGCTAACAAAACAAACACAGTACACTCAACCCAACATTCCTCACTCTACCACACAGGTCTGTGATGGATAGATATGAGATACATCTACCAACCTAATATCAGATACGATAGTTTCACCCTAGCTTGTATGTAGACACAACAAGTAGTATGACTTCAGCTGAATATATCACGTCATTCCGTGTATTTCATGACATCATCATTTAAATGAATATATAAATGAGTAATTGACAGTTTCTCCTCGTCCCACACGGCGCTGCCACCGTAAGCAGTCATGCGCTTCATCCTGTGGTTTTGATGTCGCGTCTGAAAGCACGCATTTTATTGGTACTAATCCCTGTTTACAGGTGGAGCTGAGATGACTTATCGCTCTGCGTCTGGGACCGTCGTCTACAGTAAATCGGAGACATCCCTTGTCGTATTGTTCTCTGATCAGATGGCTGTGATCAGTACCATGATCCTGCTACACTGGGGACAGGATCAGGGAGGGGGAGGGAGGGGGAGGAGGCTGAGGGAGGGGGAGTCAGTCGGGAGGGACACCTTCTATCTGACATTTAGTGCAGCCAGGATCTCTGATTGGCACTTGATTAGACTAATCCATGTCATTATCTCCTTCACTGAAATTATTGAGTAGAAATGTGTGGTACATCAGACGAGGTGGTAAACGAAGGGATGGAGAGAGGGAGGGAGGGAGGGAGAGGTGGGTGGGTGGAGGAGGGGATGGATGATAGAGAGGGAGGGAGAGAGGAGAGAGGGGGGATTGAGAGACCGAGAGAGAGAGAGAGAGAGAGATAGAGATGGAGGGAGAGAGGGAGAGAAGAGAGAGGAGAGATGGAGAGATGAGAGAGAGAGGGGGTGGGTGGAGAGAGGGGATGGATTTAAATAGAGAGAGGATGGAGAGACGTTCGTTCTCGCTTTTTGCTTTCTCGCTCTGCTGCTCTCTTCTCTTGATCTCTTTCGCTCTCTTTCTCTCTTTTTGCTCTCTCTCTCTTTCATCTCTCTACTCTCGGTCTCTCTCTCTCTCTCTCTCTCTCTCTCTCTCTTTCTCTTTCTCTCTTTCTCTCTGCCTCTCTTTCTCTCTTTCTTCTCTCTCTCTCTCTCTTCTCTCTCGCTCTCATCTCTCTCTCTCTTCTCTCTCTCTTTCTCTCTCTCTCCTTTCTCTCTCGTATCCTCTCTCTCTCCCTCGTCTCTCTTTCTCTCCTCTCTCTTTCTCTCTCTTTCGCTCTTCTCCTCTCCTCTCTCCTCGCTCTCTTTCGTGTTTTCTTGCGTAACCTCTCCCACTCTCTCTTTCTCTTCCTCTCTCTCCTCTTCTCTCTCCTTTCTCTTCTACTCTCCCCTCTCTCTCCGCCTCTACTCGCTCTCTCCTCGTTCTCTCTCTCCCGTCTCCTCTGACCAACTCCGGTTACCCTCCGTCCAATCTACCTATCTAATGACTCAGGCTATTTTCTCTCCCTACTCCCTCCCACCCGAAATAGCCTCCGCCGTGTCGCTCCCCCTACCAATAACGAACCGCACCACTGGTAAACGATGCTACTCGCAACAACCACCGGCAGCCGACCACACACCCATACGAAACACATTAGCTTGCGAGTCTTCCTCCTTATTTGTCTTCTCATTTCGTGTTTTCTCGCTGTTAACCTTCTGCCCCTCCCCAACTCGTTACCTTTAGTGCTCGCTTCGGAGGGAAAGGTAGTATGTTGTTGCTATGGTTACGACACATAGGGGTCGAGGGGGGGGGGGGGGTGGCAGTTTATGTCATTGACTTGATGTGACACCCACATGCTGAACACAATGTTAAACTAATATCATGCCAACACACATGTGGAGCGCCCCCTCGAGTGGACCTGACGCCTCACATACACACACTGAACATTACACAACACATACACACACTGAACATTACACAACACAGACCCACACTGAACATTACACAACACAGACACACACTGAACATTACACAACACAGACCACACACTGAACATTACACAACACAGACACACACTGAACATTACACAACACAGACACACACTCAATATCCACACGGCACATACACACACTGAACATTACACAACACATACACACACTGAACATTACACAACACATACACACACTGAACACTTACACAACACATACACACACTGAACATTACACAACACAGACACACACTGAACATTACACAAGACAGACACCACACTGACGCACAACACAACACAGACACACACTATCAAACACATGTATCTATCAAACACATGTATCTATGTAACACATGTATCTATGTAACACATGTATCTATGTAACCCATGTTGACCAAAGTGCCGTACAGACACAAAACACATCCCAAATAGAGAACACACACGGGTCAGAGACACCACCAGCCCCACAGCCCCATCCCACCAATCCCTGCTCTCCCCCTGACTGATGTCATCTCCCAAACCCGCCCCCTCCTCGGGCCCTGAACCCCAGGCCCCAGAGGAATGGAAAATAATTAGGAGAGAAAATTGCAGCTGACACTATTTCTGAAAAGCAGGGTATTGTAATGAGAGCAGAGCAGGGGTCCGTTGTGCCTGAGAGAGAGATTGAAAGGCGCTGGTATCCCAGCGAGGGGTGATAGATGCCAGGGAGAGTAAGCAGGCTTTGCAGACGCTAATACATGTGGGAACACAGAGCCCTGCCAGCTCCAACCAGAGGTGTCCCCGACGACAGCAGTGCCAAGGTTACTGCAGAATAACTCACTCTAACCACTACGCTCCTCCTCCCAGCTCCATCTCTCTCTCAGTCTCGCAGCCTTTCTCTATCTCTCTCTCTGCTGTCAATTTACTCTGTTCTCTCTCTCTTTCTCTCTCTCTGTGTCGCTGCTGTCAATTACCCTTCTCTCTTTTTCTCTCTCTTGCTCTCTCTTCTGTCGGTAGATCTCTCTCTCTCTCTCTTTCCTCTCTTTCCTTTTCTCAACGTCTCTCTGTCGTTCTGCCCTCTCTGTCTGTCTCCTCCTCCCTCCTCCTCCTCCCTCCTCCTCCTCCTCCTCCTCCTCCTCCTCTTCCTCCTCCTCCTCCTCTCCTCCTCTCCTCCTCCTCCGGTCCCAGTGTGAGTAGACAGGGATGCTGTCCAGCTGCAGAGTCCACAGTCATCTTCATTAGGGCTGCAGACTCGGTCAGAGTGGTGGTCTGGGAAGCTTTCAGCGACCCCGACACAGAGGAGATGAGGAAACGCTCCGACCCACATGAGGGCCCGTCTGGCTGCGGTGAGCCCAGGGAGGAGATGGATGGGGTATTAACTGGGATATTTCAGCTGGCCTGAGAGAGGCCAGGAGAGGGGGAGGACAGCAGCAGATGCTGTAGACTGAAGGTGGAACCTGGGAGATGAAACCCCTCTCCATTAAGACTGTTTGATATATAGCACTGGGCAGCGCTGTTTATGCATCACTTAGTAGCTGCTGGTTTGAGGGTTTTTGGCAGGAGTGGGGGGGTGGGGGGGGTGACCCTGCCTATGGAACTTGAGATAAGATAAGAGAGATGTCTTTGACTGTCTGCCATTGGCTTTGATGATACAGGAACTGACTTTCAAAGGTTTTTTTAACTACCGACCATCAGCTTGTTGGATTGTAGACACGTTTACCGGCGTGTCCTTTCTGGACGCACTCAGTCCAGGGGTGTGGAGACTGCTCCTCTTTCACAGAACGATCCATGTCTGTTGCACTCTGCTGCCACTGTTAAAATGCACGGTAATCATTGCATCACAAACTGCAACGCGAATCAGAAGTACAATTAGAAAACTGCGACAGCCTTTACCCTAAAAGATCTTGAAGAACGTCTCTGATTTCACTGGAATCCAACATTGCTCAGGGGGGGAATCTTCCCCCTTGTGAATGTGTCAGTTGTGCTCATACAAGTGTTGTTCATCACTTCCTACTGAGCCTCACCAGGCCTCTGAGGTGACTGTAAACGCTGTATTTAGTTCATGAGGATCAGACACCACCACTGGGTGAAGCTTTGGCATCCACTCTGTTGGAATCAGCAGGGAAGGTTTGCTGAAATTCCACTTAGATTAGAAAATAAATTGACAGCAAGATTGCATCTGGGTCACGCTTCTTATGAAAACTCAGACCTGTTTAGCATGGGTAATTCCTTGCTTTTCCCTAAGCGGAGTGAACAGGAAAATATATTCAAGAGGTTTACGTCAGTTCCCCCGATAAATGTGTTTTTGAGTGATGCTTAACATGGGATGTCATGAAACAAAAAACGGAATACTTTAACAACACACACACACACACACACACACACACACACACACACACACACACACCCACACACAGCTCACCCACTTATTCTGTGTTAAAATAATTCTAAGTCAAGCGGGTAAATTACATTTGTGACGGTAAGATGCAAGATCCTGGCAATCGTCTCAATCTGCTCAGCAGTTTCCCTTCTGTTCCCGGCCGTGGCGGGCACAGGTCCAGCCCTGCGCACACACACACACACACACACCACAACACACACGCAGACACACACACACACACCCAGACACACACACACACACACAGATACACACACACACACACAGATACACACACACACACACACAGATACACACACACACAGACACACACACACACACACACACACACACCACACACACACCCAGACCACACACAGACATCCAGACCGCCACACACACCCAGACACACACAGACACACACATACACACCCAGACCTCCACACACACACACACACACACACACAGACCTCCACACACAACACCCAGACCTCCACACACAGACACCCAGACCTCCACAGACACACCCAGACCTCCACACACAGACACCCAGACCTCCACACACAGACACCCAGACCTCCACACACAGACACCCAGACCTCCACACACAGACACCCAGACCTCCACACAGACACCCAGACCTCCACAGAGACACCCAGACCTCCACAGACACCCAGACCTCCACACACAGACACCAGACCTCACACACGACACCCAGACCTCCACACACAGACACCCAGACCTCCACACCAGACACCCAGACCTCCCACACACACCCAGACCTCACACACAGACCCCAGACCTCCACACACAGACACCCAGACCTCCACACACAGACACCCAGACCTCCACACACAGACACCCAGACCTCCACACACAGACACCCAGACCTCCACACACAGACACCCGGACCTCCACACACACACAGACACACACAGACACACAGACACCCAGACCTCCACACACAGACACCCAGACCTCCACACACAGACACCCAGACTTCCACACACAGACACCCAGACCTCCACACACAGACACCCAGACCTCCACACACACAGACACCCAGACCTCCACACACAGACACCCAGACCTTCACACACAGACACCCAGACCTCCACACACAGACACCCAGACCTCCACCTTACAGAGACCCAGACCTCCACACACAGACACCCAGACCTCCACACACAGACACCAGACCTCCCAGAACACCCAGACCTCCACACACAGACACCAGACCTCCACACACAGACACCCAGACCTCCACACACAGACACCCAGACTCCACACACAGACACCCAGACCTCCACACACAGACACCCAGACCTCCACCTTACAGAGACGACCACACCACAAACCTGCTCTCTCACCCTCTCTGCTGACACATCTGTTCTCACGGCTCATGTGAGTCCCATTCTTGCGTATGATGTCAACTCCAGACCCTCCAGCCGGGTGCATCTCCCCAGACCACCAGGAGGGGTGGGGGGAGGGGGGAGGGGGGTGGGGGTGGGGGAGGGGGGAGGCCCTGGTCTTCTGGCTAGTCGGACTCCCAAGGGAATCTGTGTGATAGATCAACTCAAGCTGACAGTGACGCTCCACAGAGAGAGGGGCGAGAGACTCTTTCTGTCTCTCCTCTCTCAGGAGAGAGAAAGGGGGGGTGTATCTGAGGGGAGCATGGGCCCTCGGGAGAGAGAGGGGAGAGAGAGAGAGGGGTGGAGTCTGGCGGAGGGCTGCTCTCTATCTTCCCAGCCCGTCTGACTCCTCAGACCCTGGGGAGACCCTGGAGAGACCCTGGAGAGACCCTGGAGAGACCCTGGAGAGACCCTGGAGAGACCCTGGAGAGACCCTGGAGAGACCCCGGAGAGACCCTGGAGAGACCCTGGAGAGACCCTGGAGAGACCCTGGAGAGACCCTGGAGAGACCCTGGAGAGACCCTGGAGAGAGACCCTGGAGAGACCCTGGAGAGACCCTAGAGAGACCCTGGAGAGACCCTGGAGAGAGACCCTGGAGAGACCCTGGAGAGACCCTGGAGAGACCCTGGAGAGACCCTGGAGAGACCCTGGAGAGACCCTGGAGAGACCCCGGAGAGACCCTGGAGAGACCCTGGAGAGACCCTGGAGAGAGACCCTGGAGAGACCCTGGAGAGACCCTGGAGAGACCCTTGAGAGACCCTGGAGAGACCCTGCTCTCTCTGCACCTGCTGGTGGAGATCTCCTCAGGAGAATCACCCTGCTCCATTTACACTCACAAGACTTATGTGCTTACTGTTCAGTTAAATGATTTTCACAGTGCTGCACTGTACTGTGATATACTATACTGGTACACCGGAACCATAGCGACCACGCAGTCCATCATAGGACCGATTATGGGATGGTTGTTTTGTCTCTGGCTACTGCAGGATGATGAAGTTGTGCGCTTAATTATGGATCGAGACTGCTTGACTCTGCGTGTTCAGCATTGTAGCTGGAACAGTCTAGTTCTAGATGAACGAGGACCAGCCCCTTGTCTATTAACCCCCAAATAAGAGTTTGTCAGACTGTAAACCCATTTCAAAGGTGATTGGAGTTGGTTTGGAGCATGCTTCACTTGTGTGTGGGAGGAACAGAAGCATACTTATGTTCAACCATCTCTTAATGAGTTCTGTTTCTAAACATCATTTTAGCCTTTGACTCAGTCTGAAGCCATGCTCGGAAGAAGTGTAATTATCTGTAGAGCTTTCCAGAAATAGGGATTTGTCGATAACAAAATACGGCGCTGATACTGTATGTTACTATTCTGTATGTTGTCTCTATATCATTTGATGATGACATGAACTGTGTTGCAGTTCTCCATGCTCTACGAGGGGTTTTCTCCTGGTCAGACTCGTCTGTGTTGCAGTTCTCCATGCTCTACGAGGGGTTTTCTCCTTGTCAGACTCGTCTGTGTTGCAGTTCTCCATGCTCTACGAGGGGTTTTCTCCTGGTCAGACTCGTCTGTGTTGCAGTTCTCCATGCTCTACGAGGGGTTTTCTCCTCGTCAGACTCGTCTGTGTTGCAGTTCTCCATGCTCTACGAGGGGTTTTCTCCTCGTCAGACTCGTCTGTGTTGCAGTTCTCCATGCTCTACGAGGGGTTTTCTCCTCGTCAGACTCGTCTGTGTTGCAGTTCTCCATGCTCTACGAGGGGTTTTCTCCTTGTCAGACTCGTCTGTGTTGCAGTTCTCCATGCTCTACGAGGGGTTTTCTCCTGGTCAGACTCGTCTGTGTTGCAGTTCTCCATGCTCTACGAGGGGTTTTCTCCTGGTCAGACTCGTCTGTGTTGCAGTTCTCGATGCTCTACGAGGGGTTTTCTCCTTGTCAGACTCGTCTGTGTTGCAGTTCTCCATGCTCTACGAGGGGTTTTCTCCTCGTCAGACTCGTCTGTGTTGCAGTTCTCCATGCTCTACGAGGGGTTTTCTCCTTGTCAGACTCGTCTGTGTTGCAGTTCTCCATGCTCTACGAGGGGTTTTCTCCTGGTCAGACTCGTCTGTGTTGCAGTTCTCCATGCTCTACGAGGGGTTTTCTCCTGGTCAGACTCGTCTGTGTTGCAGTTCTCGATGCTCTACGAGGGGTTTTCTCCTGGTCAGACTCGTCCGTGTTGCAGTTCTCCATGCTCTACGAGGGGTTTTCTCCTGGTCAGACTCGTCTGTGTTGCAGTTCTCCATGCTCTACGAGGGGTTTTCTCCTTGTCAGACTCGTCTGTGTTGCAGTTCTCCATGCTCTACGAGGGGTTTTCTCCTGGTCAGACTCGTCTGTGTTGCAGTTCTCCATGCTCTACGAGGGGTTTTCTCCTGGTCAGACTCGTCTGTGTTGCAGTTCTCCATGCTCTACGAGGGGTTTTCTCCTGGTCAGACTCGTCTGTGTTGCAGTTCTCCATGCTCTACGAGGGCTTTTCTCCTGGTCAGACTCGTCTGTGTTGCAGTTCTCCATGCTCTACGAGGGGTTTTCTCCTTGTCAGACTCGTCTGTGTTGCAGTTCTCCATGCTCTACGAGGGGTTTTCTCCTGGTCTTCATCTCTGTCAGACTCGTGTTACTTTTTCAAAAAGCCATCAGGATCAGTCTCTGTCAACTGCCTGTCCCTCAGTCCATTAAAGATGACGGATCTCAGCCAGCTGTTCAGCTGTTGTCTTTGACTCATCTCTGCCTGCCTCTCTTCCATCTCCCTGCCTCCCTTCCTCTGCCTGCCTCCCTGCCTCCCTGCCTGCCTTCCTCCCTGCCTCTGAGGAAAGCCATGTCACATCAAAAGGATGTGTTTCCCAGATGTGAAGTGCGTAGTCTTCCTGTGGGTGCTGCACTTCTCTCTCCAGCAGTGCTTCTTGTTTGTCTTCACGTCTCTGTCTGAAAGAGCGGTGGGGCAGATGAGCCCCTCTACCTGGTGATTGGCTGGTCTGTGTACAGTACAGGATGTGATTGGCTGGTCTGTGTACAGGATTTTGTCCATCATTTGTTCCTGAGATGAACTCACCCTGTTCCAGACTCTTTCACTGCAGCTCTCCTCGTCTCACATCTCTCTCTCCATGCATCATCTCTCTCCACTCTTTCATCTCCTCTCTCTCTACTCTCTCCTCTCATCTCCCTACTCTCCTCCTCCTCTGATTCCCATACTCTCTCCGACTACTGTCCGATGAGCAGGTGTCGCAATCTCATCATAGCTCCTCAGCGTCAGATAGAACCGGAGCGAGAGCTACTCAATGCGCTCGCAAAGTCACGGGGAGAAACGAGAGTAGAGCTCCTCATCTCTACCTCTTCTCGCTCTTCTCTCTCGCTCTCTCATCTCTATCTCTCGCTCTCTCCTCTGTAGAGTACAGGACGATGCCAGAGTAACAGGCTTTAACAAACCAAAACCATGCTAGACACACGTCTGCGTGTCCTAACGCCCGTCCTGTTCCTCCAGAGAATGTTCTCCTCTGTCGCCTCGTGGGGATTCTCTCAGGACAGCTTGAGTGGGATTTGATGATGTTTCAGTGTGATTGATAACAGACTCTTGGAGGGGGCGTCGGGCTTCTGGAGACGGATCATTTGGATTTCTATCTCTCTGCCTTCTCGTGTAAGACGCGTCATCCATCAGGCCCATGCCTGCCGTAACCCGCTGGAACTAAAACCTTAGGGGGGCGGGGAGGGCGGAGGGCCCGACTAGAACCAGGACACACATCAACACACACACATCAACACACACATCAACACACACATCAACACACACATCAACACACACATCGGGGAGGGCGGAGGCCTGGCTAGAACCAGGACAGACATCAACAAGGAGCCAGAGACAGAATCAGAACACAGATCCACATCTTAACAGACTTCAGGAGCGCAGGGATGCAGACGCACTGCGAGGACTTGGGAACACAGTTCATAATCTCAGAGTACACAGCTCACCAGCCGAGGCAGGGATCGCACCGGCAGCAGAGCACCTCCTGCCCACTCACTGTGTGTGTGTGTGTGTGTGTGTGTGTGTGTGTGTGTGGTGTGTGTGTGTGTGTGTGGAGGCGTTAATAGATACAAACACAGCTAATTTCCCTCTCAGTCTTTGTCAATATTTACAAGCAGCAGGGTCCCAGCACTCTGGTGGCCACAACAAACACACTGTTCTGAGATGAACCGTTACAGTACGTCTGGCCTCTTCCTGTCTGGCGTACAGGACAAACACACGGAGGAGCAGATGATACACACACACGCCGTCATGTCCTCCCTCCGCCCCGGGCTCACCAGGGTGTGTGTGTGTGTGTGTGTTTCAGTTGACGGCTGCATCCACAAAGCGTCGGGATCCTTGCTGTTTGACGAGTGCCACACGCTGCATGGCTGTGACACCGGCAACGCCAAGATCACCTGCGGCTACGACCTCCCGGCCAAATGTGAGTACCGGTTTACGTTTACCTGTCAGGACAGTGTTGGGTCGCCTCCTCGTGTGGGACCTATACCCAAACTCTGGGGGGTGTAGGTTTCATTATGCTTTATACACTGTCAGTGTATATCTGTCCCACCCACACACTGATTGAACAAAGAATAATTGTTGGGAAAAGTGGAAAACAATTAAATGAGTTGGAAAAAATTATAAAAGTTAAAATACACACACAAAAACAAAAAAAACGTTTGGAAAAATATAGTATAGTAGTGTAACAAAGTATTAACACGTGTAAACTACTTTATACTTAAGTATATGTCAGAGCCCATACTTTACTTTAACTTGAATGAAAAAGTGTAGTCAGAACTTTTACCATAGTATTTTTTTTGAGTATCTGTACTTCTACTTGAGTGAAGGATGTGTGTACTGTTCCCATCTCTGGACAGAAGGCTTCCTCCCACAGTGATCTCTGCAGCCTCTTCCTAATGTCCACTGTGACAAAGGAAAACATTTGTCATCATAGTTTATTAGCTTCCAACAGCCATTACTGATTAATGAGCTCAAGTTATTAGGAGAATAATTATTACGATATGCGCTTGTTGTGTGACTAGTTGAAGGTGCCATCTGCACACAAACAGAGACATTAAGGGAACTATTCATTACTAATTTGATTGATTTTGCATCCATGATTTACTCTATTTACGGGTCACACGTTCCCACTTGTTTGAGTTATGAATATTGTCACTCTGTAAATGAGCGGAGGAGGAGTGGAGGAGGGATGAGGAGAGAGGCCTCACTTCTGCTCCTGTCTTCCTCAAGGATAAAGAACATGAACACAAACAACGAAAGACCATAAAATGGGCTGTGTGTGTTTGAGTGTGACATCCAGTCGACATTTTTCTTATTTCCACAAGGTTGGCTAAAGAATATGACAGGCCAAGAGATGGGACTGGAATTCTGAGTTAGAGGAACCATTTGTATGCAGCTGCCGTGCGTAAAGAGCTGTTTGAACGGATTTCCAAAATATTTTATATAAAAACGTAAAAGTAAAATGTTGTTTGTTACGGTTATGTCAGGTAATAATCCAGGGAGGACATATTTCTCCTTTAGTTCCTCCCGCTACCACACTAGAGACGCAACTTTAAATCTGGAGGCAAAATGTGTTAATATGTCTTAAAGATGTCAGTAAAGCAGATACGCCATGAGTCATTCTGTGGGTAGCCTGGTCCGTTGTCATCTGTTTAACAAAAACAGGGTAAAGCCTGACAGTTTAATAACCAGCTAGACTGTCAAATCTCGACCTGACTTCTGTCCCAAAGCTTCGATGGGACTTCCTGTTTTAGCTGATAACTCATCAGAGAAAAAGACGAGTCTGACTTTGTCTCGTCATTTCAGAGGGATGTTTCTTTACTGTCAAGAAACTAGAACACTCTCCCCCAAAAAACATGTTTTATCATCTTATTTCCACTCTCTTCACTGCCATAATCACTATTGTCACTCATAACTGCTTTGGGATATTGACAGGCACATTGACTTTTCTTTGTGATTGGTTGGCTTTGCTCCCCAGCCAATAGGATGCTTGGGTTTGTTGTTTTTCGTTTATCGTACAAGGGAGACATATTTGTTTTGCTCAACCCACACAGCCATTCTTAGGCTGTCACAACTGAACGTTCGCATGCTGTCACCTCATCAAATCTTCCGAAACACAAATTAAATCCGCCTTGAAACAAACAAAGCCAAGCTCAAACAATAGCGACGCAAGTACAAAAGGTTGTGTTCTTGTCCCTAAGTCACAGGCCTGGAAACATGTGATCAAAGCCTGCACAAGATTGATGTTTGTACAGTTTTCATTTTGTTGTCTTTTTTTCTTTTTTACTCACACGATTTTACACAATATTACATCCTCCTCGGGCTAGTGCAAATTAAGATGAATTATTGAAAATGAAGCTAATTTAAAGCCTTGACTTCTCATGTTTTCAACCTCGGGAAATGTATGGCACCCCCACACACACACACACACACCCACACAGACACACACACACACACACACACACCCACACACAGACAGACACACACCCACACAGACACACACACACACACACACACCCACACAGACACACACACACACCCACACAGACACACACACACACACACACACACACACACACCCACACAGACACACACACACACACACACACACACACCCACACACAGACACACACCCACACACACACACACACACACACAACCCCACACACACACCACACCCACACACACACCCACCACACACACACCCACACACACACACACCCACACACACCCACACACACACACCAACACACAACACACACACACACACACATACACACACACACAGACACACCCTTCTTATTTATTTTTCTTCTCTCTTTGATGATGTGGCCCCTTGCGTATGCTTTCTGAGCGTGTTTAGTGGTGGTGTATTTGACTAATGATGAAAACTCTGAGGCTAATCAAAGCACACGGTGTGTGTTGTGTGTGTGTGTGTGTGTGTGTGTGTGTGTGTGTGTGTGTGTGTGTGTGTGTGTGTGTGTGTGTGTGTGTGTGTGGGTAGTGTTGAGCGGCAGCCCTGCGTCAGGCATCATGTTAAAACACACAATCTGCTGACTAAACAGATCTAACACACTCAGGCTTTCTGTGCCAGAAGGGCCTCGTTGCCTCGGACTGTCTGTGAACGGAACCAACCTACAGCAGGCAAACAAAGCCACGCACTTACGCTCACAAACTGTCTGTTATTCACATTTATGTTTGGCTATGGCCCACATGAAAGGATTCATATTTTTATTTTCCATTCCTAGAACACTTTGTCATTCACTCGCACATGTTGTATTGTTGTTGAACATTATAACCCTAGGCTAGTTATGACTAATAACGGTCACAATACTCTTTAGTGAAACCTCGTAAGTTTGACAGATTTTGGCAAGATATCAAGATTCCTATTCCGCTAGTCCTTGCCCTCCCATGTGCTTGCTGGTGATGTGACTCGACCATGTAGGGAGTACGTTCTCATTCTACAGACCCTAAACAGACCGCTAGATTAAACCAAAGCCACATACAGAACAGCAGGACAGAGAGAGATAACAGAGACTTCTCTGTAACCAAATTCATTTTGTTCTATTGATACATATGCACAGATGGTAGGATTCCTTTGACATGGACAGGGTGATAAACAGACAGATGGAACATTTATCCTATTTATCCATCTTGGAAAGGTACACTTCAGGATACAGTAGACATGAGTTAATACACTTTATGGCTTCCTGGTTTGCTGGAACGCTTGGTCACATGTTCCAGCTGGATCCCAGTGAGACTCTACATCCTTCTGGCACTGCGAAGGACTAGCTGTGACATCACAACAGAGCTTGTGACATCACAACAGAGCTGGCACTGCGGAGGACTAGCTGTGACATCACAACAGAGCTTGTGACATCACAACAGAGCTGGCACTGCGGAGGACTAGCTGTGACATCACAACAGAGCTTGTGACATCACAACAGAGCTGGCACTGCGGAGGACTAGCTGTGACATCACAACAGAGCTTGTGACATCACAACAGAGGACTAGCTGTGACATCACAATAGAGCCCAGACTCGGTTCAGTTTCACTGGGTTTCCATACGTACTACTTGGGGATAGGTATATAGCTCTGTGGTTAGAGAACTCCCTCCCCCCTCCTCCCCTCATTGTGTTCTGCTTTGGATAAAAGCGTCTGTTAAATAAAGAGAAGAGATTAACTAATTCAGTGTTTTCCATAAGTTTTGTATTAAAGGGATGCACCGTTACTATCTACCTTCCCTGTTGTTGTCACGGTGTTGTTGTCACGGTGTTGTTGTCACGGTGTTGGCATGATGTGGCGCTCGGGTTCTGTTAAAAACTTTACATTCTAATTCTGTCATGATGAAGGAATGCAGAGAGAAGAGGATTATTAAACCTGAATACCTCCAGGGCTCAGCCAATCACAACCCTTCAAGGGCATGCGGTGGCCAAGCTCTCTCAAGCTAATACGGCAATTGAAGGGGAAGGAAAAAAGTGAAACCGCTGGTGAGAAATAAATGATTCCCTCATGCGAGTGACAAAGACCTGATGCCCGGAGGGAAGTCGCTTTTTGCCCCAGGGAAGTCGCTGTTTGCCCCAGGGAAGTCGCTTAAAATAATGATATAAAATCATAGCTTTCTCCTTGTTTGGATGTTTGACGTTCCCAGGCGATGGACAATGACATGTCTAAACCTGGTCATTTCTTCTTTTGCCCTGGACAAGAAAATTACCCTCCATTACATCCCACTAAGTTTAGTCCGTGAATCTCAGTGGCAAATTAGCCGCCCCTTCTAAAGTGCAGGAAAACATGTGGCACTGATTATTATGGTCTGGTCGAGGATTATTAATCAATGACTATAATTATCCACCTACTATAGCGGAAAAGACCTGAATGAAACTTTGTCTGTTACGTCGATCTGTCAAGGACCTTGTCTATTCCTCATGTAACACTTTTATAGAGTAATGATCAATCCAACGACAGACTGGTGGTTTAGAAATTTAGCCAGCCCCTGTATCAATTAAATATTCTATTTTAGACTGTTGTTGCAACGTTCAAGAGTCACTTGTCTTCAAGTTTAGTGTTTCTTTTCTGTTAGTCCAAAGTCGGTAGAGACTGTATGGCTTTTGTGCGTTTTATGCAGTATTTATAGGAAAGCAGTCATTAAACACAAATAAACAAGAATATGATGTTTCGAAAAATAACAGCCTTGACAGGGAAGTTAGCGACGTTAAGAAAACTAAACAGAGCAACACAGCAGTGTATTCAGCCTGGAGTTAGCCTCCTCTCGTGGCTAGCTTGGACCTTCTTTACGACCTACGAGGCGTTCATGGATAGATTTGGAGGTCTGTCTGAGAGAGGGAGAGGGAGGAGAAGAGAGAGAGAGAGAGAGAGGAGAGAGAGAGAGAGAGAGAGAGAGAGAGCGTGCCCCTAAGGGGTGCTTAGCTAGACAAGGGGCTGTTTTCACTCTCCAATTTCATCTTGAATCTTTCACTCGGTTTGTTTTTTTTCTCCCCGGGGCTGTTTCAGATTGACAGTTCAAACCTTCCTCTGCTGTTTATTGTTTTGTTTCTCCTTCTTCAATCCTCCTCTTTTGGAATCCCGTCATTTGCCTTAAATAATGAACGCTGGATGCCAACCCAGGGGGGTGTGAGGGACATTGCTTGTTTATTTATTGGTGTTGCTGTCATTCGAATCCCTTCCACACACGTCTGTCATTACTGTGACTCTCAAACCTCGGGGTGTTTCTTCAAAATATGGGATGAAAAGAAATTACGAGAAAAACACAAACCTTCTCAGAGGTACATTATGGATTCTGGCTAAGCGTATTTGCCCTCTTTTTTTTCCTATTATTACGATTATTTTCTGTCCTCTTTTCTCTTATCTCTGTGAAGTTGTGGAGGGAAAGCTAGGTTTGATATTGTGCCTCCGCGGTTCTTTTGTCTGAGTGTGACGAGTCCCTCTCCAAGAAGGGGGTAAAAGGTTTTCATTGTGATTCACACTGAACTGTTTTACCCCTCCAGCTTATCGGCTGTGGGTTTATAGATTTCAGGCTTTGTAGTATTGCCTCCACCCGGCCTCCTCTGACAGTCTGCAGTCTGAGTGTTATCCACGCAGCATCGGGATTCTTGCTCTGCTTTCATTACTCTCGAATCTAACACCGAAGAGGGGGTGGAACTTTTCTCTAACAGTTTGTATTGGATTCGAGACCTTTCTTTTCACCGTAGCTGCCATGGTTGCACCGCTGTGTATTTGTGAGATTCGTGTGTGAGCGCACAAACTGCTTCTCCCAGCTGTAGCTAGCAGACTGTTAGATTTGTTTTGCTATCTGGAGAACCGGTGATTAGGATCAGTTGATAATTGAATTCAGTGTCATGAATCTAGACATGGGGCGTGAAACTGTTGAGAGTTTTGGCTACTTAACTCTGTTTAGCTGAGCTTCCTCAAGGTCGACTCCATCATCGTATCCCCATCATCATCATCATCGCCTTCCTCCGCTTGGCACCAGATGTGGACCTCAGATATTTACAGTAACTGCACCTGGACTAATAATGCTAATAATGCTAATCATTAGCTGGTGATAAATTCCTCTCCCTGATATCATGAGGAATCTCTCCCGTGTCCTATTTAATCTGAGGGACTCGGCCGTCTGTTAGTCTCTCCCCCCGCTCGACAAACACAGATAAATCACAGCAAAGTACCCACTATTAGTAAGTGACACACAGCTCATTCTGATTAAATTACCCCTGGAAACATTATCATTCTGCCCTGTGCGGTTGTCAAGGCGATCTCCGCCCTGTTGGTGTGTCTTGACGCCTGCAGAGGGCCGGACAACAGCCCAACCGTCTGATTGGTGCATGTCGCTGGTGTAGACCAGCTGATTGGTGCATGTCGCTGGTGTAGACCAGCTGATTGGTGCATGTCGCTGGTGTAGACCAGCTGATTGGTGCATGTCGCTGGTGTAGACCAGCTGATTGGTGCATGTCGCTGGTGTAGACCAGCTGATTGGTGCATGTTGCTGGTGTAGACCAGCTGATTGGTGCATGTCGCTAGTGTAGACCAGCTGATTGGTGTATGTCGCTGGTGTAGACCAGCTGATTGGTGCATGTTGCTGGTGTAGACCAGCTGATTGGTGCATGTCGCTGGTGTAGACCAGCTGATTGGTGCATGTCGCTGGTGTAGACCAGCTGATTGGTGCATGTTGCTGGTGTAGACCAGCTGATTGGTGCATGTCGCTAGTGTAGACCAGCTGATTGGTGTATGTCGCTGGTGTAGACCAGCTGATTGGTGCATGTTGCTGGTGTAGACCAGCTGATTGGTGCATGTCGCTGGTGTAGACCAGCTGATTGGTGCATGTCACTGGTGTAGACCAGCTGATTGGTGTCCGCCCGCGCCAGAGAAAAGGTAGCTTTTCGGTGGTGATGACGCTGGTTAGTAGTTGCGCTTGTGAATCGGAGGTCCGAGTTGGAATCCAGGTGTGGGTAAAGCTTGTGTGTAGGTGACTCTGATGAGTATCCTCTACACGTACGCTGGACGGGTCTGTTGTATAGGAAAACTATGAAGTAAACTTCATTGTGACTGCAATTCTGTTTACTTTAGGCCCTAGTTCTCATCCTTTTGTAAATTACACTGTTGCCATGATTTGACACTTAATATAATGTTTGTTAATCTTCGTGAGAATTGTGAACGTATTTTATGAGGATGGATGCTGACTCGAGAACTCACTTCAGTCCAGTATCTCAGCCATCTGAGGCAAAAGTAGAGTTATTGTATCGAGATGATGAGCATTCAAAGTTATTTGCATATTCAACTTTGCATTTTTCCGACGGGTACGTTTCCAACAGAGGGAATAACACCCAGACCAGCCTGCAGTAGATCCACCTAAATAAACGTTTGTTATTTCTGGTCTTTACAACCACACAGATATCCAAGGATCCGGTGTAAAGGAGTCTTTGTGTGTGCGATGCTGGGGTCTCCCTGTGTGCGATGCTGGGGTCTCCCTGTGTGCGATGCTGGGGTCTCCCTGTGTGCGATGCTGGGGTCTCCCTGTGTGTGATGCTGTGGTCTCCCTGTGTGCGATGCTGTGGTCTCCCTGTGTGCGATGCTGGGGTCTCCCTGTGTGCGATGCTGGGGTCTCCCTGTGTGCGATGCTGGGGTCTCCCTGTGTGCGATGCTGGGGTCTCCCTGTGTGCGATGCTGGGGTCTCCCTTTGTGTGATGCTGGGGTCTCCCTGTGTGTGATGCTGGGGTCTCCCTGTGTGCGATGCTGGGGTCTCCCTGTGTGTGATGCTGGGGTCTCCCTGTGTGTGATGCTGGGGTCTCCCTGTGTGCGATGCTGGGGTCTCCCTGTGTGCGATGCTGGGGTCTCCCTGGCCTGATGGTTAGGGTTAGGGTTAGGATCCGGTGTAAAGGAGTCTTTGTGTGTGTGATGCTGAGGTCTCCCTGGCCTGGTGGTCTGTCAGTCTCACCACCAACACTTTGCTAAGTCACCATCTGGGCTGCACACTGTTTCCCAACACGTCATAAATGTCACCCCTGTCACAGACGGCTAACCCTGTCTGCCTGCCTGTCTGTCTGCCTGCCTGTCTGTCTGTCTGTCTGTCTGTCTGTCTGTCTGTCTGTCTGTCTGTCTGTCTGTCTGTCTGTCTGTCTGTCTGTCTGTCTGTCTGTCTGTCTGTATGTCTGTCTGTCTGTCTGTCTGTCTGTCTGTCTGTCTGTCTGTCTGTCTGTCTGTCTGCCTGTCTGTCTGTCTGTCTGTCTGTCTGTCTGCCTGTCTGCCTGTCTGTCTGTCTGCCACGAAGACAGGACCTGGTCTTGTTTCAATGGAGACCCAAGGAGGTGCAATTCGATTATTTTATTTTGAAAATCATTGGTGAATGGAGAATAAATCAATCTGTATGAACATTCATTTCAGACGGGCGGCCATTTTTCAATATGATAAAAATCACAAAAACAGTTCTTCCTGTTTTAAGGAGATATTAAGTCATTCCGAACAGATGAGGCACTCTACATTTTGAAATGAATTAATGACTGGATATGTTGAAGTGTATAAAATATGATATCAAGGAGAGAGCAGATGTTTGGTAGCAGTATTCATGAGCGAGGAATTGCCTGTGCTACTAGACACCAATCAAGTCCCTCTCTCTTCTCATTGGCTGTAATCACGGCTCTCTCAAGTTTCATAGCCACCTAAATTTGCCACTCGGCTCCAGAGACCTTACTCTCTCTCTCTCTCTCTCTCTCTCTCTCTCTCTCTCTCTCTCTCTATCTCTCTCTCATCTCTCTCTCTCTCTCTCTACTCTCTCTCATCTCTCTCTCTCTCTATCTCTCTCTCTCTCTCTCTCTCTCTCTCGTCTCTCTCTCTGTCTGTCTCTCTCTCCTCTCTCTTTCTTTCCCATTCTCACTGTCTCTCTGTCTCTTCCTCTCTCTGTCTCTCCTACTCTGTCTCTCTCCCTCTCTCTCTGTCCCTCTCTCTCTGTCTCTCTCTCGCCTTTTCCACAGATATTTTTGTTTCTTTTGTCGGCTGGCCTGTCAGTCTCTCCAGCCTCCTGAGAACTGGTGTAATTTGGTAATTTTGCCTAAACGGTGATACTGTAATTATGTGGCATCAGCTGCCTGGCTGTCAGCGAGACGGCCAACGGTCATCCATCACCAGGAAACTAGGGAGGGGGGGTGGCATCATGACTAGCCGGGTAAACACGCGGAGAAAGAGAGAGAGTGTAGTGGTCTCGCCCAGAAATGGTCGAAGGAAAATAGAGGGAAGACGGAGCATGGGGGGGGGCTTTAGAGTAATGGGGTGCAGGAGAAGACTCAGCCTGGGTGGCAGATGATTGTGTCGAGGTGGGAGGGGAGAGGGGTGTGGGGGAGAGGGGTTCGTGGGTGACTGTGAGGTGGGAGGGGGGTGTGGGGGTGACTGTGTGTCGAGGTGGGAGAGGGGTGTGGGGGTAGTGGGGGTGTGGGTGACTGTGAGGTGGGAGGGGGTGTGGGGGAGACTGTGTGTCGAGGTGGGAGAGGGGTGTGGGGGAGAGGGGTTCGTGGGTGACTGTGAGGTGGAAGAGGAGAGGGGTGTGGGGGTAGGTGGGGGTGCCGGGGACGACAGTGATGCATCAGGAGTGGGCGTGACCCGGGGAAGGTCAGGTCTGAAGTGGAGTTCACCAGCAGCCCTAGTGCAGCACTGCCCTCCACTGCCCTCCACTGCCCTCTCTGCCTTCTCTGCCTCTCACTGCCCTCCATTGCCTCTCCACTGCCTCTCTCTGCCTCTCTCTGCCTCTCACTGCCTCTCCACTGCCTCTCCTCCTCACACAGCTCCCATCTGTCCATGAACACCCAGCATTCAGGAGAGCTGTCATTAAAGACCTCGCCGTCCGTCCGTGGCACACACACACACACACACACACACACATACAAACACACACACACACATGCCAAACATATACACGCACACACAAACACACACACACACACACACAACACACACACATACACACACACACACACACACACATACAAACACATGTCACACATATACACACACATACACAACACACACATACAACACACACATACCACACATACAAACACACATCACACATACACACACACATACAAACACACACACACATGCCACACATATACACAAACACAATGTAGAATCATTGGCGGGTACATTTTTGTGCAGTGCATACAAACTGTAAAACTTTACACAGAAAGCCTTGTTTGAGGGGTATTGTTTCTGAGAACTAAGAGACCTGGAGGTCTTTGGGTCAGAGGCTTTTCTCCGACAGGTTATGAGTTCTTTTTAATACTCTGGCAGCCTGGCCTCTGGGCTGCGGTTTCATTACTGCGTCTGTTTTGTGAAGTGGGGATCTTGCCTGGACAACTTCTTCATGACATCTAGCAGGGCCTTTCGTCTGATACCAGGAGCGAGACCGACAGAGAGCTTTGACACTCGTTTCAGCGAGGACAATGGTACACTGTTGTGGGAAGTAACAACTTGTCTCCACATTTTTTACACCGCGGTTGTCTGAGAAAGAATGTGAAAGTTAAGTGCCATTGAAATCTATGTTCTCTTTGTTTACTTGCCATCTAAGACTGAGGATAAAAACTAATTAAGACCAGGAAACTACACACTCCTGTGGTGCCATTTCACAGCTAATTATGCATGAATACAGTCTGTCGTGAAAAGTATTTTCCGAGTCCTTGATGTTCCTTTCTGCAAATTGCTGTAGTTACTTCCACTCATTAGGCTTTTAAGACTGAAAACGTCAAAAGTCTTTTGTCTTTCTATTTCATCGTTTATTTGTTGTTGTTTTGTTTCCCCCCACCGTTCCATTCTTCCCTGTTGTCGCAGTGTTGATTTTATGTTTTGGAAAATAGATTGTTTGCGTTCAGCTTTAGCGTTTTAACTTTTACACAAACGATTATGCGACCCACACATATCCCTGGGTGCCATTCTGAGGTTTAATGTTGTGGATTCAGAGTTCCACTCCGGTCTTTAAAATCCATTAACCCTCCAATAAAAGAGCACATGGCTCTCTGTAAAGCCTAATGGAGAAGGCACAGGCTAACACAGGAAGCTCTGTGCTAGCTGGGGCAACACGGAGAGAAACTCGGAAATGAGACTCTATAAAACCCCAAATAAAACCATGTTTCAATACTCTAATGGCTTCGCTCTGGTTTCTCTGACACATTCCCATGAAATTAAACGACACACGCTTTCTTTCACGTCACAGTTTTTCAAAAATAATTGGGGCAGAGCGGATTGTGTTTTCGCAGTCTCAACACTTTGACGCTAAATGTCTTAACCTACATTTACATTTAGTCCTTTTAGCAGACGCTCTTATCCAGAGCTACTTACAGTAAGTATAGGGACAGGGAAGCAAGTAGGGTGAAGGGGGGTGTTTGTCCTGCCTGCTGCCTCACCTTCTCCAGGGCAGGTTTTAAAGGCAGCCCTGCCTCACCTCCTCCAGGGCAGGTTTTAAAGGCAGCCCTGCCTCACCTCCTCCAGGGCAGGTTTTAAAGGCAGCCCTGCCTCACCTCTCCAGGGCAGGTTTTAAAGGCAGCCCTGCCTCACTCCTCCAGGGCAGGTTTTAAAGGCAGCCCTGCCTCACTCCTCCAGGGCAGGTTTTAAAGGCAGCCCTGCCTCACCTCCTCCAGGGCAGGCTTTAAAGGCAGCCTGCCTCACCTCCTCCAGGGCAGGCTTTTAAAGGCAGCCCTGCCTCACCTTCTCCAGGTGAGGGATGAGCCCTGGGCCGGTGGGTTTATGGTGATCACCTTGTGCTGTTGTTCTAGGCTGAACACCAGTGGGTGAAATGAATCTGCTGGAACCCTCACTGTGAATTGATGGAACCTGAGGGCAGGGAGAGAGGTATCGATCGCCTTCTCCTCTCCAGTGTGTCAGAGACGCCATGAATAATGTCAGAGCGCACAACACAGGAGGACACGCCTGACCGACTACCTCCAAGACTTCCCTGTTTGTTTTTAAACTTCACGTCAGTAAATCAACCTGCCACCATGACACCTACTTATTGTTATTTTGATTCGTTTGGATGCTTTGTTTGCTTTCACCTGGTGTTCAGAGGCTCCCAGCGATCCCTACTGATCTGCATGACTGGGTCAGATTAGCGAGCGAACAGTGAGAGTTTGTAGCCTCCCTGCCGCCTGAGTTAGCATGTAGCCAAGCCCCAGCTCCACATAGGGCCCACAACAGCCCCACACGGGCCCACACAGGGTCCCACATAGGGGCCCACACCGGCCCCATGCAGGCCCCACACAGGGTCCCACACCGGCCCCATGCAGGCCCCACAACGGGTCCCACACCGCCCCATGCAGGCCCCACACAGGGGTCCCACACCGGCCCCATGCAGGCCCCACACAGGGTCCCACACCGGCCCCACACGGCCCCACACAGGGTCCCACACAGGGGCCCCGGCCCCACACAGCCCCACACAGGGGCCCCACCGCCCCATGCAGCCCCACAAAGCCCCACACAGGGGTCCCACACAGCGCCCCCACAGGGCCCACACCGGCCCCATGCAGGCCCCACACAGGGTCCCACACCGGCCCCATGCAGGCCCCACACAGGGTCCCACACCGGCCCCACACAGGGTCCCACACAGGGGCCCATGCCTGCTCCACATAGGCCCCACACAGGGTCCCACACCGGCCCCACACAGGGGCCCCACACCGCCCCACACAGGGGCCCACACCGGCCCCATGCAGGCCCCACACAGGGTCCCACACCGGCCCCATGCAGGGGCCCACACCGGCCCCATGCAGGGCCAGGACATCTGGGTAAAGGTTCCCTCCACGTGTGTGGTGGTTAGGTGGGCGGGGGCCAGGGGGGGGGAGTCCGGATCAGGTTTCCTTCCCTGCTGTCTAATTATTGACCCAGCTGGTATTGTCTTTTCAATTGTTTCAATTATGATGGCACTAGTGTTGCTCGGCTCTCTGGCGTCAGGACATGCATAATTCATGTGCAACACCCAGGACTCCACTCTGCGCTGTGGCTGGGAGCTGAATGTCAATACACCCCTCATCGCTGACGAGGGCTATCTGCATCGACCGCCCCCGCCTGATAGGAGGACAGCAGGGAACACAGGGGATGGGAGATGGTGAAGATAGCGAGGAAGATAAGACATATTACAAAGCCATTTGTGCAACATGTAACCAGGCTGTGGTTAGCGGTGTGTGGTGTGACGGCAGCAGGGCCGGCCAGGGAGATCCTGTCATCATCGCGTGTGCCGCTCTCTCATGATCTCTGGCCTCGTTATTGTCACTCGCTCACCTCACGATCAATAGGGTTAAATTACCCATGAGCTTCGGCTGCAGCGCTGGTCGCCACCTGACCAAACACGGCTGACACACTCGCTGACACACTCGCTGACACACTCGCTCGCTCCCTCGGCTAACGACTCCACCCCCTCTGCCAAAGCACACGCACAGGAAAGAAGAAGAAAAAGGTGATATGAAAAGGAGTTTTCTTAATAGCAGCGTAGCGTATGTCTGTTTAAGAAGCGCTAAAGACTACTCCACCTCTTCAGCAGGAGACGACAGGAAACAAGAAGAAGAAAAAACAAGAAGAAGAAAAAACAAGAAGAAGAAGAAGAAAAAACAGGCAATGAGAAGAGAGCGGCGGTTTGGGTGTTCATTAAGAGCTGAGAAGATGAAAGGAGAGAAGGGGTCATGTTTCTGACACCTCGCTGTAATGGAGGTGTTCTTTCAGGAGCAGGATGCAGCGTCTGGAAAACTCTTTATTACCGTGAGGTGCCAGCGGCCATTGTTTACCGGGGGATTGGAACTCGCCGGATGATCAAAAGAATGTCATATTTTCCCGCCGACGAGCCTCAGCCCAGATCGTCCTCTAATGACGCCAGAGATTAACCGCCGTCGGAAAACACGACGCGATACGACGAGGTTCACGACCACACCAGCTCAGATCGCGTTCCTTAAACTACGCAGGTCCCCCACCGTCCCACCAACAGCGATCTGTCGCCCTGGGTATAGCTCATCCAAAGAGGATCTTATCGTTACATACAGATAACGTCACCTGTCTATCAGCAAAACGAAAAAGGCAAAATGGCTATATCTCTAACGCTGTCTTTGTGAAGGTAACTGTCTCTTGGAATCAATAGATCCAGCCAAGTGTTCCTGCGATTCTATATTTATTCAGTGACCTCTTTCAATGAGTCACCTTCAGTAACATAAGCACTCCCACGCACAGCAGCCCCCCCCCCTCCCTGGCCCTGTCCTTCTCCAGCTCGTTCTCCTGCAAAGATGGATGTGTACAGAACAGGATGTCAGAAATATAACAAGACTGGAGAGATATACCCCCGCCCGCCAAACGGATCTCCTCAGACTCCAACCTTGGAGAGCTAAATGCCAGCGCTGCATTAACAAGGCTGACCCTCAGTGGGTCACGTTAACCTCGCCACAGTAGAGCCAACAGACACTCAAAGCTGTTAGCAGGAAAATATCACTTTTAATTGTGTGAAAATGTCAGCAGGAGCACTGGCTTTCACAAGCGACGCTGCTTTTTGTGAAGATCAACAACATGTAGGTTTGATGCAGACGTACTGTACTTGACCTTGTGTCTCACTCAGACAGGAAGTATGCTTAGGAAGGTGTGGGATGTAGAGACAAGCACACATAAACACACACACATAAACACACACACACACATATAAACCCACATACACATAAACACACACACACATAAACACACACTCACACACCTCTTCTGGTCTCATTCTGGGAAATGAGTGAACCTCCTGGCACAGTCCTGCACTACTGAAGAGGGGAGGGAGAAGAGAGGATGAGGGCAAGGATGAGGGAGGGGGGGGGGATGAATGAGAGAGGGCGAGGGGTGTAAAGAGGAAAGAATGAGGGGAGAGGAGGGGAGGGGAGGGGGAGCAGGGTGTAGAGCAGCTGCTGTCCTATGGATCTCTTCATTAATATCCCGGGGCACAAGTTTGAGGAGGTGCTGCAGACTAATTAGCCCTGTCTGACCCCTGCAGCTCCGAGAGGTCACCAGTCTGATGCCACCCCCCCCCTCCCCCCTCCCCCCTCCACCATGACCCTCCCTTGAATCTCCTGCAGTAGCAAAGACAAGTCCCCCCCCGCACACCCCCACACACCCCCACACACCCTGCCTGCCTCTTCATCCACCCACCTATTGTCTCACTGACAATATACGTTGTATCTTGTCTTAGAAAGTACATATTTGTGCATGCTTGTTTGTATTTCAATATGTCCGCCTTTTGTGGTTTGATGTGAAGTGTGTCTCCAAGGTGTACAGGGCGACAGTGTAACATAAGGGTATCAGTGTGTGTGTGTGTGTGTGTGTGTGTGTGTGTGTGTGTGTGTGTGTGTGTCTGTGTGTGTGGGTGTGTGTGTGTCTCCAAGGTGTACAGGGGACAGTGTAACATAAGGGTATCAGTGTGTGTGTGTGTGTGTGTGTGTGTGTGTGTCTCCAAGGTGTGCAGGAGGACAGTGTAGCATAACGGTATCAGTGTGAGTGCGTGTGCAGGAGGGAAGGAGAGCCAGACCTAGTTATGATCAGCTGGTTCCCCAGATGGCAGGGTCACAGGCAGAGGCTGGCGTTCTCCACTGATGAAAGGACTTCTCTAGGAGTGTGACACCTCCACACACACACAACACACACACAACACCCACACACACACACACACACACACACACACCGTGCTCATCACCCTCCTGCTCTCTGTTCCCACCTCTCACAGGTGATGAGGGAGCTTTACTGGGATTTACAGACGGAGAGAGAGACTTGTGTTCTCAATCCTGTTTAGCTCTCTCACAGCCAGGTTCCAAACTGATGAGTTTGACAGACAGACCTGGGACGGCATGCTAAAGCCACAAACTTTTCGCTTTATCGTGGGCTTTAGCGACTTGTTGTATTGTATTTTTCGCACTTACCTCATTACTCATGGCTTGCCTCTCATAGCTGTGGTCGTGTAGACTTGGATCGATCGGACTTAAATCCTGGCTCCCATCCTCCATTTCATCATCTTTCATTCTCCTGCAATATTTCTCCAGCCTGCCGTGGTCTGGTGAATGTATGTTCTAATGGTCTTTGAATGGCTCATTAGAGAGGGGTAGGTGTCTGTTGGCAGGCAGAGAGCAGGGATCTGAACCTGGGAAGAATCGCTCTCCTTCCTGGCTAGCTAGCAGCCGCCGTCAGACACCACCAGGAGGAAGAGATAATGAGTGCTTTCGCACTTTACCTTGAAAACTCAGCCAAACGTCCCACTCACCAATTAAGAGCATGGTTTTCACTGGAGTGGCCATTATCAAATCTGACCTTCCAATTATTTTGTTCATCCATTTCCTCCTTGTTCTGTCACCCTGGTCAGGAAGCCCCGCAGGCCGTTTGGGACAGACAGGGGGACTAGGAAAGTGTCTTAGGGAAGTACGCAAGGACCCGAGGAAAGGAACCAAGGATGAAGGATGCACATGTTTCCTAGCAGATGAAACATCCAACATCTACTCCCAAACAACACAACATTAATCACCGCTTCCTTTGAGGCCAGTTCCATACAGTGAACACACAGATTTGTCCATCCAGCCCTGACATACTGACTGGCATCCACAGGGGATACCTGTACACCTGTACACCTGGACACCTCACACCTGGACACCTGTACACCTCACATCTGTCTGGCTCCTGTCCTTTCATTCCTGCCTGCTGATGGAGAGGGTTGTTGAACAGCTGCATCGAGGTTTCAGATACACATGGCTGTAACGTGATACCTCCACGGACCCCACAGGCTCAGCCCCCCCCCCAGCCCCCCCCCCAGCCCCCACACACAGCTCAGGAAGGGGGTGGGTGATAAACAGCACCATCCTGTTGTGTAAACGTGTCATACTGTGAGCATGGCCCTGTCCCCTCGGTGAAAGCTGTTATTCGTGCCCTGCCTCGCAGGCGATGTGACATCTCTAAGGACCGGAGACTCGTGTTTAATTAGCCTGCAGGCTTCGATTCTCCTGTTATGCAATTTTCGACTGAAGCAAACTGATCCTCGTGTGTGGTTTTAGGTGACTGTGCACACGAGGCTTTTCTACAGCAGCTTGGTGTTCTTACGTTTCTCTAGTTCTAATTTGGCTACATTTATGTTTGGTGATTTATATCCAGATAGCTTTAAAGGTATCACAAGACTAAACCTGGAGATTAATCTGTTACTCTGTAATGAGGACAACTTAAGTCTTTGGAGTAGTTTTCAAAGTTATAATTTCAAAGTTTATGCGATAAATAAATGTGTTATTGGAATGCTTTATTCAAGGTGTCTTAAACCCCACATTTGATATGACCCATAACCGTTAGCAATTATCAGAGACAGAGAAATAAATTGAACATGAATAATTTATCCTGAATCAGAGTTGAAATGAAGGCCTTTGTGTCAGTTATGAAAACTATTCAGGAGTTATAATGTGATTCAAAGGGAGATAGGTAACCGTGTGTGTGTGTGTGTGTGAGAGAGAGTGTGTGTGTGTGTGTGTGTTTGTGTGTGTGTGTGTGTGTGTGTGTATGTGTGTGTGTGAGAGTGTGCGCGTGTGTGTGTGTGTGTGTGTGTGTGTGTGTGTGTGTGTGTGTGTGAGAGAGTGTGTGTGTGTGTGTGTGTGTGTGTGAGAGTGTGCGCGTGTGTGTGTGTGTGTGTGTGTGTGTACATTCCCAAGAAGCATTCTCCAACTATAGCAGGCCTCCTTCCTCAAACTTGCACTTTCAAAATGGAGTAATTAGTGACTAACAAAAAGATTCAAACTGGAACATGGAAATACGGTCCGTGCTGACGGCTCCCGCCAGGGGCAACTGGAACATCCGTCCCAGAGACGAGGCAGACTGTTTTTAGATCCAGTAGGAAGATGAGTCCATGGAGGCTGCAGTATTGTCATGACACAGAGAGGAATGTTCTCATCTTCTCTTCTCATCAAGCCTTATATGGACGTCTCTGAGCCTGTGGAAACCAGAGACAGATTTAGCCAGGCCATCCCTCATCTGTTTGTTTTCCTTGTCATTTATTGTTGACTTCTCGATTATAATTGTTGTCAGTTATAATCTAACAGGACGTGAAAAGACTACAGTATGTAAGTTGTCCATGCTGTAGCTCTTAAAATAACACTGGATTCCAAAGTGGAAGCAAGCAGGAAGTAGCTATTTGAGTCTCCATGTTTCTCATGACCGTATCAAAGCTGGTCATGAGAGAGCCACATAATCATCCTATTTCCCGACTTGAGAAACAATTTAGGGATAAAATACTGTACATGTCAGTTCCCTCCGCTGTTCACAGGTCATGTCAACGATAGCCACCTTAAAGTACAGTTTCAGGAAGCTCGGCAGAGAGTAGATATCGACGTTTTTCGCTGATAGAACCACTTTTCAAATAACTTTTATTTCATTTATTTTCGTTTTATTGTGTTATTGACGGAATGATATGAAAGTAATATGTCTCAGTGCTGCCGGTAGGGTCTGTGAGAAACAGGGGAGCGTCGTTATGAGCGCACCTGTTCAGCCTTGAGCCCTGAGCGTGCTCGCGTGTGGTGAGAGAGTTTTACTGTGTGTGAGGAGACGACACGCCGGAATGAAACTGTGTGAAATTGACCACAGCCGCAGTGGGGTCAGAGTGGATTATACTCCCCTGGGGAGCCCAGGATCAGAGACGGACCACACACATGTGCCAGACATGACAGACACACACAGCCAGCCAGCCTGTCAGACAGACAGACAGACAGACAGACAGCGACAGACAGACAGACAGACAGACAGACAGACAGACAGACAGACAGACAGACAGACAGCTGTCAGACAGACAGACAGACAGACATATCCAGCCAGCCTGTCAGACAGACAGACAGACAGACAGACACAGCCAGCCTGACAGACAGACAGACAGAGCCAGCCTGTCAGACAGACAGACAGACAGACAGACAGACAGACAGACACAGCCAGCCTGACAGACAGACAGACACAGCCAGCCAGCCAGCCAGCCTGTCAGACAGACAGACAGACAGACAGACACACACACACGTGTATGTAGTGTAAATATTACTATATATACACTGGTATATGATGTAAATGGCATACGTGCATGGTTGAAGCACATATTTGTTAGCACATTTGCAGTGTTTACAACAGAGAGTGGTGTGAGTCCTGATGTCTTCTCACAGGAAGTGTGTGGGCCCAATCCTCCTCCTCTTTGCACTTAGTCTGTTGCTCCTCTGGAGGAGAGTGGTGCTGTGGCCTGTGTGGTGCTGTGGCCTGTGTGGGGCTGTGGCCTGTGTGGGGCTGTGGCCTGTGTGGTGCTGTGAACTGTGTGGTGGGAGACAGAGTGGAAGAGCTTCAGGTTGGACTCCTACATCTCCTTCTTCTCTCCTCTCCCTCTCCTCCTTATCTCCTCCTCCTCTCCTCCTTCTCTCCTCCTCCTCCTCTCCTCTCCTCCTCTCTCCCTCCTCTCCCTCTCGTCCTTCTCTCCCTCCTCCTCTCCTCTCCTCCCCCTCTCCTCCTCCTCTCCCTCTACCTCTCCTCCTTCAACAGAAGTCTTTGATGCATTGTTTCTCAATTATCTTCATTAACGAGAATCTCCCTCTCCCTGACTAATTGCATCAACATAGTGAGATGGCGTGGGGAGGGAGCCGGATTCACTCCTACACAACCTCTCTGATCACAAACACACTCACACACACACTCACACCATCAGGAATGCATGTACACTTAAACAAAACAACCATCCTTTGTATAGACAGAGAAATATAAAGTTACTTATTGTTGCGTAAAAACCCCCCAAATAAAACCGTGCTTCTAATGGATTTTTTCTGATGTGCGAATGGATCCACCCAATCTGCATCGACAGATGGAGAGCGACTTCATCAGATGTTTGAAGTGTTTTGTGAGTAGGATTAAAGAGACGGCTTCCCAGACTGCACCTCTCCTCCCCGCGCTAACCGCCCGGCGTTTAGAGCGCTTTGAAGCTGCTCAACATGATCAATGCCCCTCATCAAAAGAAAACAGTTGTTTTCCTGGTTGTTTGTGAGCAGGTTGCTCCAAGATTGTGTTTTACCCTGTTCTTCTCATTTCTCCTCTCATCAGTTGATAATTTTAATTTCTTTCAATATATTGCCATTTCTCACAAGTGTTTGAACTTTGAACATATTTGTCCTCTGGTATATATATATATATTTAAAAAGGCCTGGTTGATTGTGAAGGAGACATAAGGCAAGTTCCATCCATCCTCACTCTGCAGGTGTGTTTCTGATGCTCTGTGGGTGTGTTTCTGATGCTCTGCGGTGTGTTTCTGATGCTCTGCAGGTGTGTTTCTGATGCTCTGCGGTGTGTTTCTGATGCTCTGCAGGTGTGTTTCTGATGCTCTGTGGTGTGTTTCTGATGCTCCGCGGGTGTGTTTCTGATGCTCTGCGGGTGTGTTTCTGATGCTCTGTAGGTGTGTTTCTGATGCTCCGCGGGTGTGTTTCTGATGCTCTGCGGGTGTGTTTCTGATGCTCTGCGGGTGTGTTTCGGATGCTCTGCGGGTGTGTTTCGGATGCTCTGCGGGTGTGTTTTCTGATGCTCTGCGGGTGTGTTTCGGATGCTCTGCGGGTGTGTTTCGGATGCTCTGCGGGTGTGTTTCTGATGCTCTGCAGGTGTGTTTTCTGATGCTCTGCAGGTGTGTTTCTGATGCTCCGCGGGTGTGTTTCGGATGCTCTGCGGGTGTGTTTTGGATGCTCTGCGGGTGTGTTTCGGATGCTCTGCGGGTGTGTTTCGGATGCTCTGCAGGTGTGTTTCGGATGCTCTGCGGGTGTGTTTCTGATGCTCGGCGGGTGTGTTTCTGATGCTCTGCAGGTGTGTTTCTGATGCTCTGCGGGTGTGTTTATGATGCTCTGCAGGTGTGTTTCTGATGCTCCGCGGGTGTGTTTCGGATGCTCTGCGGGTGTGTTTTGGATGCTCTGCGGGTGTGTTTCGGATGCTCTGCGGGTGTGTTTCGGATGCTCTGCAGGTGTGTTTCGGATGCTCTGCGGGTGTGTTTCTGATGCTCTGCGGGTGTGTTTCTGATGCTCGGCGGGTGTGTTTCTGATGCTCCGCGGGTGTGTTTCTGATGCTCTGCAGGTGTGTTTCTGATGCTCTGCAGGTGTGTTTCTGATGCTCTGCAGGTGTGTTTCTGATGCTCTGCGGGTGTGTTTCGGATGCTCTGCGGGTGTGTTTTGGATGCTCTGCGGGTGTGTTTCGGATGCTCTGCGGGTGTGTTTCGGATGCTCTGCAGGTGTGTTTCGGATGCTCTGCGGGTGTGTTTCTGATGCTCTGCGGGTGTGTTTCTGATGCTCTGCAGGTGTGTTTCTGATGCTCCGCGGGTGTGTTTCGGATGCTCTGCGGGTGTGTTTCGGATGCTCTGCAGGTGTGTTTCTGATGCTCGGCGGGTGTGTTTCTGATGCTCTGCAGGTGTGTTTCTGATGCTCTGCGGGTGTGTTTATGATGCTCTGCGGGTGTGTTTCTGATGCTCTGCAGGTGTGTTTCTGATGCTCTGCTGGTGTGTTTCTCATGCTCTGCGGGTGTGTTTCTGATGCTCTGCAGGTGTGTTTCTGATGCTCTGCTGGTGTGTTTCTGATGCTCTGCTGGTGTGTTTCTGATGCTCTGCGGGTGTGTTTCGGATGCTCTGCGGGTGTGTTTCTGATGCTCTGCGGGTGTGTTTCTGATGCTCTGCAGGTGTGTTTCTGATGCTCTGCGGGTGTGTTTCTGATGCTCTGCAGGTGTGTTTCTGATGCTCTGCAGGTGTGTTTCTGATGCTCGGCGGGTGTGTTTCGGATGCTCTGCGGGTGTGTTTCGGATGCTCTGCGGGTGTGTTTCTGATGCTCTGCAGGTGTGTTTCTGATGCTCTGCAGGTGTGTTTCAGATGCTCTGCGAGGTGTTTCGGATGCTCTGCGGGTGTGTTTCTGATGCTCTGCTGGTGTGTTTCTGATGCTCTGCGGGTGTGTTTCTGATGCTCTGCGGGTGTGTTTCGGATGCTCTGCAGGTGTTTTTCTGATGCTCTGTAGGTGTGTTTCTGATGCTCTGCGGCTGTGTGTTTCTCATGCTCTGCAGGTGTGTTTCGGATGCTCTGCAGGTGTGTTTCGGATGCTCTGCGGGTGTGTTTCGGATGCTCTGCGGGTGTTTTCTGATGCTCTGTAGGTGTGTTTCTGATGCTCTGTAGGTGTGTTTCTGATGCTCTGCGGGTGTTTTCTGATGCTCTGTAGGTGTGTTTCTGATGCTCGGCGGGTGTGTTTCTGATGCTCTGCGGGTGTGTTTCTGATGCTCTGCGGGTGTGTTTCGGATGCTCTGCGAGGTGTGTTTCTGATGCTCTGCGGGTGTGTTTCGGATGCTCTGCGAGGTGTGTTTCTGATGCTCTGCGGGTGTGTTTTGGATGCTCTGCGGGTGTGTTTCTGATGCTCTGCGGTGTGTTTCGGATGCTCTGCGAGGTGTGTTTCTGATGTTCTGCAGGTGTGTTTCTGATGCTCTGCGGGTGTGTTTCGGATGCTCTGCGAGGTGTGTTTCTGATGCTCTGCAGGTGTGTTTCTGATGCTCTGCGGGTGTGTTTCTGATGCTCTGCGGGTGTGTGTCTGATGCTCTGCGGGTGTTTTCTGATGCTCTGTAGGTGTGTTTCTGATGCTCTGCAGGTGTGTTTCGGATGCTCTGCGGGTGTTTTCTGATGCTCTGTAGGTGTGTTTCTGATGCTCTGCAGGTGTGTTTCTGATGCTCTGCAGGTGTGTTTCTGATGCTCTGCGGGTGTGTGTCTGATGCTCTGCGGGTGTGTGTCTGATGCTCTGCGGGTGTGTTTCTGATGCTCTGTGGGTGTGTTTCGGATGCTCTGCAGGTGTGTTTCTGATGCTCTGCGGGTGTGTTTCGGATGCTCGGCGGGTGTGTTTTGGATGCTCTGCGGGTGTTTTCTGATGCTCTGCGGGTGTGTTTCGGATGCTCTGACTTGATTGCATGTGATATTTCTCACTCTCTATGTGACATTGACCTTTCAGTTTCAGGCTGAAATAAAACATGTACCTTCTGACAGTAGAGTTTGCCTAGCCTGGAGGTCTGTACTGATTTATCATTATGATTTCTCTAAAGTGAAGTGCGTCTTCCGTAATAGTAGATCTGAGATTGGTAGGCAGCCGTGCTCAAAATACAGTAATGTCAAATGATTGATTGTTTTGCCTTGAGTTTTTGAGTGAATCATTCAGACTCACCAGGGTTGAGCTTTAAACCTTTAGTCATTCAACACAGACTTCATTACTGGATCTCTGCTTTTTTGGTTCTCACCTTTACAAACTATCTTAACAGATTATTGCTTGTTTACTTGTTTTAAACTGGCACTGGCTATCAGGCATTTTAATTACCAATCTATGAACTGAAGCTGTAAGAAAAAAGGTTAGTATTGATCTTTTTTCTTCTGTGAGTATCATGCATAATTGTTTGTGTTTAAGTGTTTGTATCAATTTGTTGTTTTGTGCAGGTGTGTGTTGTGTGTGTGTGTGTGTGTGTGTGTGTGTGTGTGTGTGTGTGTGTGTAAGGAGGGTGGGTCGTTTTCGGCTTGTTCTTGTATAACAACAATCCCCTTGATTTACATCTGTTCCATATTCCTCCACGTTCAGCGATCTTACTGAATTGGCACTGAATATGTATTTTGCCTTTGGCTCAAACTCCATTTGAATTAAATGTGTGTTTCAATGCCAACACCATCTTTCTATGTGCTTTTGAGAGACAAGTGCAAAGTAAATAAATAACGAAATAATATACATTTTCGTATACAGATGTATCCTTCCCGGTTGTGCATCGTGTTTTCTCTCCTTAATAAACACCTTGGAGTTCAACTTAGATGGTTTTATTGAAAGAGCTTGACACTCTGTCTAGACTTTGTGGTTTTACAAGAAACCCATGGCAGTTTACCTCAATCAATCTGTCCCTGCCTCCATTTCACCGTGTTTATACAAGGTCTATATACTTTTTAGTAGTTTTGAACTCTCCAGCTCCCGTTTCTCCTCCTGATTCTAACCTCTAGTTATAATAGTATGATCAATCTCCATCATACTTGTCTAAAATGTATCCTTAAAGTGTGGACAAACTCCCCCATGTCAGTCACAGGCAGCCGTCAAGCATGATGGAAGACGTTCTCCGTCGCACTCACCTTTAGAGAGCGATCAATAGAAGGAACGTGTCGTATTCGTCCCTGACGTTCACGGAGCATGTTTAGCTGGTAGATTACATCTGGTTTGGAATGCAGGAGGATGTTGACCCGGTCCAATCTGAACACAATGTGGTGGGGCTGGGGTGTGGTGGTGGTGGTGGGGGGTGGTGGTGGGGCTGGGGGGGGTGGTAGTGGGTGGTGGTGGTGGGGCTGGAGGCTGGGGGGTGGGTGTTAAAGTGGAGGATTACCCATGGAGGTAGAACTCTGTTTATTTCCCGTCCATGAGAAGCCATTAGCCTCCAGGGGCAGCGATGGGGTCTGCCCATTATTCAGGGACAAGGTGTGGGGAAATGGAGAGGGTTAGGACACAATACGCTGGGGGCCAAGCCTTCGTCTCTCCTGACCCCATTCCAAAATGGGTTTTCCACACTCCCATAAAAGCCATTGCGTTGCATTTTAAAGAATAATAGAATCGCCTGCCTTCTCCCCGAGAAACCATTTCAGCTTTGTAATTCCTTGTCACTGGGGCGTCTCTTTGAAGGTGACTTCACACAGCAACTTTTCTCTTTTTACACCTCTCAAACGCCTTTAAGACAAATCAAATGCTCCTTTAAACACCGGCAGAGCTGGCATGGCTATATGGCTACATGGAGCCTGCAGACTGAGAGGAAAGGGAACTGTAACGGTGTCTGTGGTACAGGAAGGTCCCTGAGGGTGCTGGTGACATCTCTCGTTCTGTCTTTCCACGTCTCCCTCTTTCCATACTGCCTCTCATTTTCGTTTTACTCACTATTCTGGAGTTATCGAATCGTGGCAGAGAACACCGTATTCTCTGAATTCATACTACGGGGTGATCCCAACTCCTCCACCCCCCATCCTCCTGCTCCTCCACCCCCCCATTCCCCTCCACCCCCCATCCCTATTCCCCTCCACCTCCCATCTCCCTGCCCCTCCACCCCCCATCTCCCTGCTCCTCCATCCCCCATCCCCCTGCTCCTCCATCCCCCTGCTCCTCCACCTCCCATCTCCCTGCCCCTCCACCCCCCATCCACCTGCTCCTCCACCCCCCCATCCCCCCTGCTCCTCCACCCCCCCTACTCCTCCACCCTCCATCCCCCTACTCCTCCACCCCCCCATCCCCCTGCTCCTCCATCTCCCTGCTCCTCCACCTCCCGTCCCAACTTGTATTTATTCTCACAGTGCTGTGAATGAGAGGAGTAACACCAAACTGTCTATTGACCCGTTCTGTGGTAGCTGCAGTGAGGCGGTAGACAGTTTGGCTCAGACAGTGAGGTCAGGATAGGGGGCAAGGCTACCTCGTCCCAAGGCTACCTTTGTTAAAGAGCACACATTGAGTCAGTGATTACCAAACAAGGACACAGTGTTTTACTGGCGGAGTAGACAAGGAGACTGTTTACCCAAGCACTTAGAACGCAACGATCTGAAGCTGAGCTTTAGTCAAAACTCATTGCAGTTCAGACTAGCTCTGGACAAAAAAGAAAAGAAGAAATGAGAATGACTTGTCAGTTCTCCATATTGACAGCTACTGTCACGGGAAATAATTGGATCGTTTCTAAGTACTTTTGAAGAATAAATTACTCAGTTTAAAATATACCCCAATTTGCATGTTCGTGAGTAGGGTCTTTATTTTTGGTTTCTTTTGTTGCTAAGTAGAACTAGTTCACGAGCAGAACACAACACTCCAGGTTTTCCTTGTTGTCAGGGGACACAGAAATTGCACTTATTAATCAGAGCAGTGTTAATGAGGAGTGAATAATAACCACTCATACACACTCACACACACACACACACACTCACACACACACACACACACACTCACACACACACACACACACACACACACTCACACACACACACACACACACACTCACACTCTCACACACACACACACACACACACACACACACACACACACCACACACACACACACACACACACTCACACACACAGATCTGCTGGGATGAAGACAGAAAGAATACAGTCCCTCGTCGAAGTGTTTATTACAGACTTTAGGATCTGAATGTTTCCTGGGGACTCCCTTGACAACCACTCTCGCATATTTGCATCAGTGACCTCATCCCTTACGCTACGACAACCACCGTCCTGCTTACACATCTGTGCCACCATGTCCCTTTGCTAAAGACATGGAGATGGCTTCCATTCTCTTTAAATGTTTTACAATTCTCCTACGATATTTTTCTTTACTCCTTTAACCATGTTGGTATACTGTAGTGACCCAAGAGGCCATTGAAAGATGTCACACAGGGCTGCAGTACAAGTGTCACCCTCATGTCACCAGTCACACTTCCAGACACCCTCTCCCTCTGATAGCTCGATGAGGATGTGAAGTCAAATGGATTGTTCGTTAAGATAGTATTATCGTATCACCATGCTAATTTCCGCTAGCAAGTTAATGATAATTGCCATTATGCATTAGCATCGAGCTAATTGACAATGCGATAGACTATATGCTAGTTAGTCCGTTGTGTGTGTGTGTGTGTGTGTGTGTGTGTGTGTGTGTGTGTGTGTGTGTGTGTGTGTGTGTGTGTGCGTGCACTGAAAATTTACTGATTTAATTATATTTTAAACTTTGTCGTGGCAATAGAAAGTGTAGTAGAAAATCTGTGATATTACAATTGTTAATTCAGATTATTTCGAATTCCTGAAGTGAGTGAGTTAGGGCAGAATGTCAAGGAGGTGTCAGAAAGAAAGTAAGATCCTGAGATCAGGGACTGAATATGACATGCTGCAGGTGATGTACAGAGGACCCACTGCAAGACATGCCAGAAAACATTTGATGTTTGGACATGCAGGCTGTTAGAAGCCAGAGTACAGGACAAACGAAGGTCACGTCAAGTCAAGTTAGTCGGCCACGAATGACTGATTTCATCAATCAGCCTTCCACCCACCCCTGAGGCAGGCAGGCAGGCAGGCAGGCAGGCAGGCAGGCAGGCAGGCAGGCAGGCAGGCAGGCAGGCAGGCAGGCAGGCAGGCAGGCAGGCAGGCAGGCAGGCAGGCAGGCAGGCAGGAGGACAGGCAGGCAGGAGGACAGCAGGCAGGCAGCAGGCAGCAGGCAGGCAGGCAGGCAGGCCAGTGTGGCAGGCTGTCGAGGGAGCAGCGGGGGGCGATTATAGGAGATCACTGACTGGAGCAATACTGGGTGTAGATGTCACCTGTAACGATCCTGAGAGACTCTTTATCATGAACCCTGCATCGTTAAAAACTGAGGAATAAAACTTGGGTCAACTGTGTCAATATTAGGCTTTTACGGTCATTGTTTGAACCTTGTTTCCGAGCAAGTGTTCACATAAGTGTATTGTCTTGAAAACACCTGGAAAAGGATTTCTTGAAAAGAATGGGAACCCAGTGCGCATTCTAAGCACACACTCTCTCTCTCTGTCTCTCTCTCTCTCTCTCTCTCTCTCTCTCTCTCTCTCTCTCTCTCTCTCTCTCTCACACACACACCACACACTCAAACACACACACAGACACACAGACACTCACATTAGCAGACTCACACAAACACACTAACAGGTGAACACACACATATGCTAAGTCACCGGATCCAGCCATTCTTTGGTCTGCTTGTCTTCACTGTCACCGCCCTACAGTATATATCGATTCTTCAGCGTCTGGTGAACTTGACCGCTGGTGAAGTACAGTACATGCTGGTTTGTGTTTCTCTCTGACTTCAACTTAGAAACATTGTAAGTCAACTTTGAATAAAATAATGCAAAATAATTATGATAATATTCTCAAAATAGATATGTATATAGAATATTAAAAACAACATATATATATCAATATATATTTCTCATATATATATATATATACAGTCGTATGCAAAAGTTTGGGCACCCCTGATAATCACCATTACTTTCATCTATAAAATGTTGGGCGTTTGGATGAGGAACGTCTTTGTCATATATATACACATACGTCATGGACAGTGATATTTTAGCCGTGAAATAAGGTTTATTTGATAAACAGAAAATATGCCATACGCATCATAAGAGAATTAGACACTTGCATAAATTTGGGCACCCCAACAGAAAAATCACATTCATATTTAGTAGAGCCTCCTTTTGCAAAAATAACAGCTTCTAGACGCTTTTTATATCCTCTGATGAGTGTCTGGATTCTGGATTGAGGTAATTTGGACCATTCTTCCTTACAATACATCTCCAGTTCAGTAAGGTTTGATGGGTGCCTAGCGTGGACAGCCCGCTTCAAGTCACCCCATAGATTTTCAATTATATTCAAGTCTGGGGACTGGGATGGCCATTCCAAAACATTGTAGTTGTTCCTCTGCATAAATGCCTTAGTGGATTTGGAGCAATGTTTCGGGTCGTTGTCCTGCTGGAACACCCAACTGCGCCGTAACTTCAGCTTTGTTACAGATTCTTGAACATTATTGTCCAGAATTTGCTGGTACTGAGTTGAATCCATACGACCTTCAACTTTAACTAGATTCCCAGTTCCTGCACTAGCCACACAGCCCCACAGCATGACGGACCCCCCACCAAATTTTACTGTGGGCAGCAAGTGTTTTTCTAGGAATGCTGTGTTCTTTTGCCTCCATGTGTAACGCCTCTTGTTTGTGACCGAATAACTCCATCTTTGTCTCATCAGTCCGCAGCACTTTGTTCCAAAATGAGCCTGGCTTGTTCAAATGTAGTTTGGCAAACCTCAAGCAAGCCTTTTTGTGGCGCGTGTGCAGAAAAGGCTTCTTCCGCATCACTCTCCCATACAGCTGTTCTCTGTGCAATGTGCGCTGAATGGTCGAGCAATGCACAGTGACACCATCTGCAGCAAGATGACCTTGCAGCTCTTTGGAGGTGGTCTGAGGGTTGTCCTTGACCATTCTGACCATTCTTCGCCTTTGCCTCTTTGTTATTTTTCCTGGCCTGCCACTTCTGGCCTTAACAAGAACTGTGCCTGTTGCCTTCCATTTCCTAATGACATTCCTCACAGTGGAAACTGATAGCTGAAACCTCCGGGATAACTTTTTGTAGCCTTCCCCTAAACCATACTGCTGAACAATCTTTGTTTTTAGATCATTTGATAGCTGTTTTGATGCCCCCATTTTGCCACTGTTCAGAGGAGAATCAAAGAGAAGCAAAACTTGCAATTGGCTAACTTAAATACCCTTTCTAATGATTGAATGCACCTTTTTATGTAATTGAAGGCTTAACGAGTTAATCAGACTAACTATGTGTTGCAGTTAATCAGCATTTAGTAGGCAGAGGTATTCAAATCAAATAATGATAAGGGTGCCCCAAACTTTTGCACAGCCTTTTTTTCACATTTGATTTAATTTCACACAACTAAATACTGCTACAAACACCAAATATCTTTGTCTGGAAAACACCCCAGCACTCAGTGTTAACTAGAAAAGTAATATTACAATATTATATTGATCTTTTTTGGTGAAGACAGGAAATTATCATGCAGCCTCAGAGGGGTGCCTAAACTTTTGCATACGACTGTATATATAGTTGGAGCTTTTTCATCTGGTTCAAAGTAGAACTGTCACAAGACACTGAAGAAATATCAACTTGATTACACAAAATCTTTAACCGGTGTAAATGCTAGTGACACTGATAATAGGGTTGTGTGAGTTAGCATGCTAAGCACATCTCTTTATTCAATAGCTACAGATTAAAGCAGGCTCTTTTTTTCCTCAGAGAATAGTTTTTTTTATTTTTTTTATTTTGGGGGGTGGGGGGGGGAGCAAGACTTGATTGATGAGCTTTTGATTGGAATCGCGAATGAGACACTTTCATTACTGCCTGTCGAAGTGCATCCTGTTACAGCAGTAGAGGCCATGTGTGTGAGAGAGACAGAGAGAGAGAGACCGTGAAAGAAAGAGAGAGAGAGAGACTGTGAAAGAAAGAGAGAGAGAGAGAGGTTTCTGCGGGTTGATAATGAGCCCTTTAACGACAGATCTCATTTGGCTTCTACAGAGCTCACAGTGGTTCAGGCTCCAGAGAACTGGCGGCCCAAATCACTGCTGCTGAATCACAACCTGATGACAGATCCCATCCACCTGCTCCTCCCCCCCCATCCCCCTGCTCCTCCATCCCCCATCCCCCATCTCCCTGCTCCTCCACCTCCCATCCCCCTGCTCCTCCACCCCCCTGCTCCTCCACCCCCCATCCCCCATCCCCCTGCTCCTCCACCCCCCATCCCCCTGCCCCTCCACCCCCCCATCTCCCTGCTCCTCCACCCCCCATCTCCCTGCTCCTCCACCCCCCCATCTCCCTGCTCCTCCACCCCCCATCTCCCTGCTCCTCCACCCCCCATCTCCCTGCTCCTCCACCCCCCATCTCCCTGCTCCTCCACCCCCCATCTCCCTGCTCCTCCACCTCACAGAACCACATCCTCGCACAGTTTCCCTCCACTCACACTGAATGGACATTTTGTGACACACACACACGCACACGCCACACACACACACACACACACACACTCACACACACACACACACACACACACACACACATGTCAGGTAGACAGTGAATAGATGTGGCTGAAAGTGTAGCACCTCACAGAGTGACACACAGGATCCAGGTGTTCAGTTTGAATCATCACTGAGGAGGGATGGAAGGATAACCTTTTATAGAGCGACTTCTTAGAAGACGTGGATGTCACAGACATGAAGTGCATCTCCTCCTACAAAGATGACGAATTGATGTTCGTCGCTTATTCCTCTTTGCTGCTTGATGAGAGGGGATAGGCCTGACATAACCCCGGCTAGGAGTCTGTCTGGTCTGCATACTGTAGTCTGTCTGGTTTGCATACTGTAGTCTGTCTGGTCTGCATACTGTAGTCTGTCTGGTCTGCATACTGTAGTCTGTCTGGTCTGCATACTGTAGTCTGTCTGGTTTGCATACTGTAGTCTGTCTGGTCTGCATACTGTAGTCTGTCTGGTCTGCATACTGTAGTCTGTCTGGTCTGCATACTGTAGTCTGTCTGGTTTGCATACTGTAGTCTGTCTGGTCTGCATACTGTAGTCTGTCTGGTCTGCATACTGTAGTCTGTCTGGTCTGCATACTGTAGTCTGTCTGGTTTGCATACTGTAGTCTGTCTGGTCTGCATACTGTAGTCTGTCTGGTCTGCATACTGTAGTCTGTCTGGTCTGCATACTGTAGTCTGTCTGGTCTGCATACTGTAGTCTGTCTGGTCTGCATACTGTAGTCTGTCTGGTCTGCATACTTTAGTCTGTCTGGTCTGCATACTGTAGTCTGTCTGGTCTGCATACTGTAGTCTGTCTGGTCTGCATACTGTAGTCTGTCTGGTTTGCATACTGTAGTCTGTCTGGTCTGCATACTGTAGTCTGTCTGGTTTGCATACTGTAGTCTGTCTGGTCTGCATACTGTAGTCTGTCTGGTCTGCATACTGTAGTCTGTCTGGTCTGCATACTGTAGTCTGTCTGGTCTGCATACTGTAGTGGAAGTGACTGCTCTTCCAGGATTGTGTTGTGTGTGTGGTCTGTGTGTCGTCCTGTGAACAACATGTCTGATCTTCAGTCTGATTGGCTGAAGCTTTGAGCTCATTCATTAGAATCCAAAGGGACCCATAAAGAAGGCCTTCATTAGCTGAGTTGCATGACGAAAAGAAAGGGTAAAGTGTTTTTAATATTACATTATTTTTTTTCCCCAGACATAATTTGATTATGTTTTGTAATTTAATTAAGCTATAATGTTACGGCCCCTTGATATACTTTCTCAGTGTGTCTGAAATATTTATTATACCTCCTGCTGCGATCAATTATATTGTCAGGGTAAACTTTTATGGGATGCATTCTCCACACAATCACTAACACGTCACTACAGTCTGCTTCGGACGACTCGACCAATCACAAACCAGTAGCTGGTTAGTTGGGACACAAATCCATTGTGAAAATGCCATGATTTTTTCTACATTTTTTATAAA
>CAEFZP010002863.1:0-145172 GCA_903064625.1 Mallotus villosus
CCACATATCCAGATGAATGAGATCTAATGCAACAATCCCCAGGATAGAAACAGTTAGCAGATCTAGCTCTAAGATTGAGCCTATGGGGAACCAAGTCCTCAAAACTGACTGCAGGTTTTAGATCTATAAGTGCATTCCCAACTGGATGGGCCTCAGCATTAAGCCAATCAAAACGCCTTAACATGCTGAAGTATCCATGTACATCCACTGTGCTTTATTTAATGTTACCTTCTTTCAATTGGGTAGGCAAGACGCACATTTTGGTGGGCTAATTCCACCCCCGTCCGTTGCTATAGCCAGCCCAGTCGGCAACAGTCTTTGTCATTTTGTCATTGGAGTGGACTGTACGAGAGGAATCCACGCGTTCACCGCACGGAATGTAGCCGGGAAAGATTCGCGCGGTGTCGACTTAGCGGGGGCGGGGCGGGAGAGAGACAGAGACAGCTCGGCATTCAGCCGCTAATTAGAAAAATTAGATCTATGAAAGGAAGCGAGTGATCTAGGCCTTCAACCTGCCTCTGTGTACCGCTGCAGAGCCACAAAGAGGAGGCAACAATGAACGCTGAGGAGGGGGGGGATAAATAATTTAATCCATTATCTGCTCTGCAAAGCTCATCAGCACCCGCTCCACAATGGCCGCGATTGAATTGCTGATTGCATTTCTCTCTTCCCCTCCAGGAGGAAAATGCCCACGCTCCGCTCTGCGAGCCGGGAACAGCAGCAGAGGAGAGAGTGCGACAGAGAGGATGAGGGGGAGAGAGAGTGTGTTGTCCTGTCGTCCACCAAGGTCAAACTACAAAACAGCGATCTAATTAAGCCTATCAGAGAGTTTCCTGTCCGGGGGTCAAACTTCCTGTTGTGCTCCGGGGCTCTTGATGTCCCATCACGTTTGGAGTGGCGCACTGCGCACATGTAAATGACGGAGAGAGGCCCCTGATAGCATCTTCTTCCCTCATCCTCTCCATTTGCCCCGGCCAAACCTCCTAACGCTCGTCGAGTAACGGTAGGACAGAACGACCCATTTGGTATCGGAAAGTATCCGTCTGTATGAGGAGGTCAGTGTACCTCTTTGTGTTGTGTAAATGACACGGAGGAGGTTTTATGCCTACATGGTGGCATGTTTTGCAGCTTGTCGTTCCCTTGTCCGTGAGCTCTGCTCCTGAAAGCGTCTGAGAGGCTTGGCGACTCCACGACCTGTGAACAGGGAAGCCAATGGCCTCCACAAAGGAACTCTATGTAATCGATTGCCACATCTCTCATCTGGGCCAGGCCTAAGTATAGACATAACAATGGAAGTGGCCTAGCGCCTCATGTTCTTCATTTTCCCTCCCTCTCCAACACGGCCTACATCCATGGAGGTGGAGAGGAGTGTGACAGGGTCTGGTGCTGCCTTCCTCTGGCCAGCCTCTCTGCCTCCTTCCCCCTGCCAGCCTCTCTGCCTCTTTCCCCCTCGGTCGGCCTGTCTGTCTCCTTTCCCCCACCCACTCTCCTCTGCCTCCTTTCCCCACCCAGCCTCTCTGCCTCCTTCCCCCACCCAGCCTCTCTGCCTCCTTCCCCCTGCCAGCCTATCTGCCTCCTTCCCCCCACCCAGCCTCTCTGCCTCCTTCCCCCACCCAGCCTCTCTGCCTCCTTTCCCCACCCAGCCTCTATGCCTCCTTCTCCCGGGCAGCTGAGGGAAAGCCAAGCTGCCTCGTCTTTGCTCTGTTTGTTTTGTGGAACACAGGTGAAGCCACGCTGAGGGCCGGTGAATGCCGACTCAGTCAGGTTCCACTGAGAAACGGAACAGAGGCAGGCCGCCGCCGGTGGTGTCCGGCCAAGTAGCAAAACGAGGTCATCGGTTTCATTAGACTGGGGGAAAACTGTAAGGTAGGCCATCTTCATTACGCGAGTAATACAGACTTGTGTAGGGTCTTGATTCTCCATTTACGTCTGTCAGAGTTTGGTAATAAGAGTTGTTACAAAGCTCCGAGCGTCCACATTTAGACTAAGTGACATCATGGTTACACCATGCACACACACCCCGCATTAAATAGAGTTGTGTCATTATGCAAGTGCACAACGAGTGAGGCACAAATTGTCCCAAGACCCAAGTGAAACTATATATAGCCACAAGCAAGGCTTCGAGCCAGTTGAGTCTAATGGGGCAATCTGTATTCCTAATGGTAATGTCCTATTAGTTTGTTCCATTTGGCTTTGTGCAGGTGCAGTACTGTAGCATAGTGAACAGCAAGGCTGCAGCTGGGTTTAGCTGTGGGATCGCATGTGGGGCAGGTCTCAACATAGGGAAAGAGCGCCCTCCAGTGGACACATTTGATAGTAGTCGCCCTTTCAGATCATGTGAGGATAATACAATATATACTGTTTATGAAATTGAAAAGAGACATAATTATATGGTGGAATGGAACTGCACTGCGAGGAAAAATATCAGTTGACTGCATAGTAACGAAACAAAAAGAGGTTGATGTCCTTTCTAATTCGATAAAAACAATAACATCAACAAACTAAATATTGACGTCGCAGCGCACAAAACAAATGGGTCAATGACTACAAACAGGGACCAAGACCTTCAAAACAGTACAACATGGAAAAAACACTCCTGGAATATTCTGGTCCCAATTAACCTTCAAGCTCATCGACTGCAATCAATAAAGAATGTAGGCTTTTTTAATTGAGAAGAAGTAATTATCAGACTGTATTCGTCTAGTTAATGAAACAATGCTCCAATATGCCTGCAGCCAAACCAGTTAATTGAGTTCTATTTTCTCAGACAGGCAGCGTCTCCTAGTGTGTGACCCAGTGAGTTGGACTGGTCCCGGCCTGTGTGTTGTCCCGGGCTCACAGACAGAGAGGGCCATGCAGGAGCATGCTGGGGCTGTCCAGACACCTGCTGCCCTCCCTACTGTCAACCACACACCTGCTGCCCTCCCTACTGTCCAGACACCTGCTGCCCTCCATACTGTCCAGACACATGCTGCCCTCCATACTGTCCACCACACACCTGCTGCCCTCCCTACTGTCCACCACACACCTGCTGCCCTCCCTACTGTCCACCACACACCTGCTGCCCTCCCTACTGTCCACACACCTGCTGCCCTCCCACTGTCCCCCACACACCTGCTGCCCTCCCTACTGTCCACCACACACCTGCTGCCCTCCCTACTGTCCACCACACACCTGCTGCCCTCCCTACTGTCCACCACACACCTGCTGCCCTCCCTACTGTCCCACCAGACACCTGCTGCCCTCCCTACTGTCCACCACACACCTGCTGCCCTCCCTACTGTCCACCAGACACCTGCTGCCCTCCCTACTGTCCACCAGACACCTGCTGCCCTCCCTACTGTCCACCAGACACCTGCTGCCCTCCCTACTGTCCCAGACACCTGCTGCCCTCCCTACTGTCCACCAGACACCTGCTGCCCTCCCTACTGTCCACCAGACACCTGCTGCCCTCCCTACTGTCCACCACACCCCTGCTGCCCTCCCTACTGTCCACCACACACCTGCTGCCCTCCCTACTGTCACCAGACAGCCTGCTGCCCTCCCTACTGTCCACCACACACCTGCTGCCCTCCCTACTGTCCACCACACACCTGCTGCCCTCCCTACTGTCCACCACACACCTGCTGCCCTCCCTACTGTCCACCACACACCTGCTGCCCTCCCTACTGTCCACCACACACCTGCTGCCCTCCCTACTGTCCACCAGACACCTGCTGCCCTCCCTACTGTCCACCACACACCTGCTGCCCTCCCTACTGTCCACCACACACCTGCTGCCCTCCCTACTGTCCACCACACACCTGCTGCCCTCCCTACTGTCCACCACACACCTGCTGCCCTCCCTACTGTCCACCACACACCTGCTGCCCTCCCTACTGTCCACCACACACCTGCTGCCCTCCCTACTGTCCACCACACACCTGCTGCCCTCCCTACTGTCCACCACACACCTGCTGCCCTCCCTACTGTCCACCACACACCTGCTGCCCTCCCTACTGTCCACCACACACCTGCTGCCCTCCCTACTGTCCACCAGACACCTGCTGCCCTCCCTACTGTCCACCACACACCTGCTGCCCTCCCTACTGTCCACCAGACACCTGCTGCCCTCCCTACTGTCCACCACACACCTGCTGCCCTCCCTACTGTCCACCACACACCTGCTGCCCTCCCTACTGTCCACCACACACCTGCTGCCCTCCCTACTGTCCACCACACACCTGCTGCCCTCCCTACTGTCCACCACACACCTGCTGCCCTCCCTACTGTCCACCACACACCTGCTGCCCTCCCTACTGTCCACCACACACCTGCTGCCCTCCCTACTGTCCACCACACACCTGCTGCCCTCCCTACTGTCCACCACACACCTGCTGCCCTCCCTACTGTCCACCAGACACCTGCTGCCCTCCCTACTGTCCCACCACACACCTGCTGCCCTCCCTACTGTCCACCACACACCTGCTGCCCTCCCTACTGTCCACCACACACCTGCTGCCCTCCCTACTGTCCACCACACACCTGCTGCCCTCCCTACTGTCCACCAGACACCTGCTGCCCTCCCTACTGTCCACCACACACCTGCTGCCCTCCCTACTGTCCACACACAAAAATAGAAACTGTACAGATGTTTTTGTATTTCTCTCAAATTCTGTATTGATGAACTTTGACGTTATGAAAATGACTTGGTATAACTTGGTATCTAAAAAAGTTTATATTTCAATGAGATACAAACAAATATTAATTTACAGTTCACGCACCACAAGGTGCAAGAAATTGATTTCCCCTCACAACCATTTGGTCCATATACATAATATTCATACAAAATATGCACTGTAAATGTAAATACAATATGTACAAAACGTGGGTTTCCATTTGCTTTGTAAAGCTCAGTCATTTCTTTCCCTCTGTAAACAATTTATAAGAATGCACCCAATAAATCATACATAGACAATGCAGAGAAAAAAATCTGATAAAAGTACACCATTTTCCTGCAGCATCAGTTTAACAAATCTAATAGATGCCAGACAAACATTTCCCTGGTTGGGAAGGTAACACAAGTAACCAGTCTTTCCCACGAGTCAGTGATACGAGTCAGTGATACGAGTCCAGAATGAACAACTTTCAGTTTGTTCAGCAGCTTCAACAATCAAACACAATCATGGTCACGTTTTAAAAAATCTGAATATTTGGGGAAAATAAATAAAAAATCACTCCAAATGATCTCCATGGCGAGGAATGTTCTCTGCGGTTGCCGTGGTTGTGCTTTCCTTGGAGACGGCCCCCCTGAACAAGTCCCGAGTCAGGAAGCTCTTCGACAGGGCAGGGATGTGAAGGTTAGCATGTTAGCGGTGTGGCTAACACAACCCAGTCCCAGCCGCAGTGCTTCACAGGACCAGCCCCTCTCCTCCTCCCCTCCCCAGAGCATCACCCTGCCCCGGCAGGCCTCTCAGGTCCCAGTCAGAGGTGGACAGGTCCTCCCTGGAGCCCGGTCTAGTTCACTTTGGGGTAGATCTTCTCGTAGAAGAAGCTCTGGGTCAGGAGGTACAGCTCGCCGTCCTTCTCCTTCACCCCGTGGGCGCGGACAAACTGGAACTGCTCCAGGGCAAACTCGTAGAACTCGTTCTCCATCTTCCAGATGTCTGACTGCTGCAGTTTGGTGATGGACTCCTTGGTCGGAGGCTTCTTGTCCGTGGTCTTCCTCAGGTGGGACTTCTTACCTGCGGGAGCACACAGGAGAACCAGGTAAGCGCTGGGAACCACCAGGAAGTGGGGACAGCAAGGGGTTAGGTACCTGAGAGAGGAGAGGGGTACCTGAGAGAGGGGTGGGGTAGCTGTGAGGAGAGGGGTACCTGAGAGAGGAGAGGGGTGGGGTAGCTGTGAGGGGAGGAGAGGGGTACCTGTGAGAGGAGAGGGGTGGGGTAGCTGTGAGGGGAGGAGAGGGGTACCTGAGAGAGGAGAGGGGTGGGGTAGCTGTGAGGGGAGGAGTGGGGTACCTGAGAGAGGGGGTGGGGTAGCTGTGAGGGGAGGAGAGGGGTACCTGAGAGAGAGGGGTGGGGTAGCTGTGAGGGGAGGAGAGGGGTACCTGAGAGAGGAGAGGGGTGGGGTAGCTGTGAGGGGAGGAGAGGGGTACCTGAGAGAGGAGAGGGGTGGGGTAGCTGTGAGGGGAGGAGAGGGGTACCTGAGAGAGGAGAGGGGTGGGGTAGCTGTGAGGGGAGGAGAGGGGTACCTGTACGGTAGAGTTCTGTGGCGCCCTTGAAGAACCGGGGCAGCGCGGCCTCCAGCATCATATGAAGTCCTCCAGCTCCTCCGTCACCCCCACCAGCAGGTACTCGTTCACCAGGTTGGACTTGGCCTGCTCCAGGGCCCACCTGCTGCCGACGTTCCTGCAGACACACACACACACACATTCAAAACATCCACCAGTATCCCAAGCAGAGATGCTCAGTGCATCCTCCCAGTCTAGTCCAGAGCGAGGCAGGCAGGCTGGTCTCCAGCATGTTAGCGTGTTAGCCCAGACAGTACCAGACTGGTCTCCAGTGTTAGCATGTTAGCTCAGACAGCACCAGACTGGTCTCCAGTGTTAGCATGTTAGCTCAGACAGCACCAGGCTGGTCTCCAGTGTTAGCATGTTAGCCCAGAGCACCAGGCTGGTCTCCAGTGTTAGCGTGTTAGCCCAGAGCACCAGGCTGGTCTCCAGTGTTAGCATGTTAGCCCAGAGCACCAGGCTGGTCTCCAGTGTTAGCGTTGTTAGCCTAGAGAGCACCAGGCTGGTCTCCAGCTGTAGCTGGTTAGCCTAGAGAGCACCAGGCTGGTCTCCAGTGTTTCAGCAGTTAGCCCAGAGCACCAGGCTGGTCTCCAGTGTCTAGAGTGTACCCCAGAGCACCAGGCTGGTCTCCAGTGTTAGCATGTTAGCTCAGACAGCACCACACTCGTCTCCAGGTCTAGCGGTAGCGTGACCACACAGCACCAGGGACTCACCAGCACTCGTCAGTGGTGACCACAGAACACAGCGGGATCTGGAGCCACAGCTTCTCAAAGGGGTCGCAGTCCGAGCACCCCCCGACACACACACTCGTCAAAGGTCTAGGACAGAACACACACACACACTCGTCAAAGGTCTAGGACAGAACACACACACACACACGTCAAAGGTCTAGGACAGAACACACACACACACACTCGTCAAAGGTCTAGGACAGAACACACACACACACACTCGTCAAAGGTCTAGGACAGAACACACACACGTCAAAGGTCTAGGACAACACACACGCACGTGGAGACTCTAGAACATCCAAGCACCACCTACTAACAGGGGGGTCGGATTTCAACCTACGACCTCTTGATCTGCGGTCAAATGAGTCAGAACACACCAAGCTTTGGTTACCACTGCCCATTTTTTCCAGAGGATTGTAAAACGTCTGAAATCTCAGACTGACCTTCTTGTCTCCTTGTTTCCTCCGCCTCAGCCCTGGCCTGTAGTCGTCACCGAAACGCAGGAAGTAGTAGTAGGACACCAGCCGCTCGATGGGGTCGCGAACCACGTTGACGTAGATGGGCTTCCCCTTCACCCCGTATCTGAGGAACATGGAGGAACACGGTTTAACCAGACCGCTCTGATGCTGGCTAATGCTGCCTTATTACCATTGATCTTATATAGCGCTTTCTACTACTCAAAGTACTCAAGGTCGCTTTACAGAGTCCAGTATTCATTCAGACACAGTCAACCCGGTGGTGGTAAGCTACAACTGTAGCCACAGCTGCCCTGGGGTCCTTGAGGGTTTAGGTTGGTTGAGGGGCAGCTCTATGGGCGTATGTGAAGCCCTCTGTGACATGCTTGCGTGTAAAAAAGGGCTATACAAATACATTTTGATTTGTACAGTCATAGCACACAATAGCACTGAATTGACTTGTTATGATTAACGTGGTTCCTTTTTTGGCCACAAGATGGCAGTGGTTAAAAGGGATGGTAATCCTCCCTAAGAGGTAAAGCTCTGATCCGAGCAAGTTACAGACACTGTGACGGACAAGTACATGCAGAGGGCAGCCATTCATTTCCACTGCAAAGCCTCAATCCGGGGATCTACATAATGAGTGTGTTTTCCTCGGGCGGCAGAGGGGGCAGACGGGAGGCAGACAGGCTTCGGGGGTTCGGGGGTCTTACTTGGTGAAGTCTAGATAAGCCACGTGTCCGTGGTAGAAGCCGGGCTTCATCTCCCTCCATGACGTCACGTTCCTCACGAACCGCACCTGCGAACGCCACGGAATACAAATCAAGCAACAAGACGACTCGGCTGAACGCCTCGGTCGTGACGTTTCTTTCCGCCTTCTCCCCTCAGTCGGGCGTTCCTCTGGTTTATGCGAGCAGGAACACCTAAATATAACCATGTCACTCCCTCGGCCGAAGCAGTGTTTCGACAGAGACCTTAGGTACAGAATGTGAATCCCACAGTCATCCAGGAATGGACACCCTCAGGGGCCCTTGTGGAAGCTAGCGCTACGATCTGGAGGTGACTTTGCGCCCAGCTCTGCCTCCGGGCCACAGCTCTCTAACGCGGCGAGCCTGTGTCGTACATTCTCAGCACAGCTAAGATACCGTTGGCCTCTGCAGACAGGATATGACCTCGGCAGGCAGACAGACAGGAGTGACACCAGGATGGCTTCAGGGCGTTCACGCCCTGTGTTACTAGCTGAGGAGTAGCACTGACAGGCATACGAACGCAGCCAGACTTCCACCTGAGGGTGTGTGGCGGAAACGGGGGGCAGGGTGCAGGGAGGAACAGGAGTCGGTTCAAAACTAGAATACCTAAAAATGTGTCTGCGTGGTGGTCCCCAGGGCTCGCAACTAACTCCTTATCCTCCCTGTCCCAGTACCGTCCCGGAGCACAAATTGAACCGTCCCAAAATGAACTTGATATGTCCCAAAATGTAAATTCTAATGTTTTTGCATTTTGAGATTCTGACATGGGTCGAGGTTATTTGCAACACCATTTAAGTAATCCATATAGTCGTTGGGCTTACATCAATGTGAATTTCAATGTGAAGACACAAAAGAATACACAATTTTCTTGCTTGTTTCATGGTGGCGCTAACACAATTCTTGACGTGTCTGTAGTAAAAAAAGATTCTAAAAGTTAAAAAATAAAACAAAAGGTTTGAAAAATATTTTCTACCAAAAGTTTCGAAAGGTTGAAAATATATTTGTGACTTTTCTTTCCACTGATGTGTCCTCACCTGGTCTTGCAGAGACATGACGGGGTTGTTCTTCGTGGTGTTGATGTGCAGCACGTGGAAGTGGTTCTTCCAGCACAGGTCGTAGGCGATGTTGGTGAAGGACGTGCTGGCCGTCTTGGGCACCCGGTTGTAGATGATCACCACGTCGTCTGCGTCCGTCAGCGAGGCCACCGCCCCCGCAGCCCCCCGGACCCCCTCCTGGGTGTGCCTCTGCTCCACCTCCTGCACCTCGTGTCTGGCGATCGTTTGCTCTGCGGCGACCGGAAGAAGAGGAGAGAGAGAGGGGAGAGGGGGAGAGTTGGAGAGGGAAGAGAGATATGGAGAAAGGGAGGAGAGATGGAGAGTGGAAGAGAGATAGGGAGAGGGGGTGGGTGAGAGATATGGAGAGAGGGGGGAGAGATGGAGAGAAGTGGGAGAGATGGAAGAGAAAGATATAGAGATGGAGAGGTGAGATGGAGGGTAGAGAGATATGGAGAGAGGGGGAGAGATGGAGAGAGGTGAGAGAGATGGAAGAGAAAGATATGGAGAGAGGGGGAGAGTGAGAGGTGGGGGGGGGATAGAGAGTAAAGTGTGAAACTAAGACAGGTGGCGGCTATAACACGTTCACACCTCTACCCACAACACGCGCTGATACAAAGGCGGCCTTCGTTACATAAACAGATTAAAAATATCCCACTGGAGAATAAGATACAAACTCACACACACACACATATCCTCGTTCCTCAAACAGGGCCGAACCAGGAGGGCTCGAACCTGCTCCATCATACTGTGATGCTGTGTATTAGAGGACTGTGATGCTGTTTATTATCAGTAGACCAGAGCAGGTAGAGTTCCACAGCACTGACAGCTCAGTGTCGCCCCCCAGAGGAGGAAAAGTTGTCATTCCACTGCTGGAAGGATGGACTGAACTAGGGATAAATGCGCTCTCTCTGTCTTTCCCAGCACCATGGTGACCATAAGCTGGCTCGTCTTAATGGCTCCTCTCTGATCTCAGCAGGGGAGGGGCGGTGGATAGTCACCAGGGAGCGTCCACGGCTCTGTTAGCACGCCTTAATTAGCCCGACCACCTGCGCTCAATCACGGCGCGCAAACACATCGCCAGGTGATTAAGCCTTTGATGGTATCATTGAGAGGAGACATAATTACAAGTGAAGTTATTTTTTTCTCCTCTCTTTTCTTGGTTCCTTTTTCCCATTGTGAGTGTCTGTAGGGAGCTAATTACAGGTATGGCCTTGTGAGCTGCTGGTTGTAGCTGTCAGTACCACAGCAGAGAGCCAGCCTCCCCCTCTGGGTTAGGGTTAGTGACTGACAGGCTGCAGGAAGCCTGGCTCATCCCTGCTAGATCACGGAACATTCATAGATCACGGAACCTTCATGGATCACGGAACCTTCCGGAGGTCCGTCTGCATAGACGGGTGCTTCCAGAGCGGGTCCAGGAGAAAGTCTGTGGTTTAATGCCTTCGGAGTGTCCTTGGTAGGGATCTCAACTCCTTGGTGAGATGATGCTAGCAAAATAAAAGTAGGGTAGAATACAGAGCTGAATCTAATCTCAGACAGATCAGTATCATTTGCAGACTCTTAAAACAACTGAGCTACAGAATCTCGTTTTTCTTTTAGCTTAGCAAGGCAAACTTGAAGTAAAAGACTGTAATCTGTACCTCAGCAGTTTGGAGTGTGCAGGAAGTGCCACGCGATCACATCGGACCGCCGCTGGGACCCGCACACCTGCCAGAGGCAGACACTGATAAACGATCACCTATCCCCGGGACGTGGATGGTCCTTTATCACATGGCCACACTAGTCACCCCCTGTGCAGTCACACTCTCTGCTCTCTACCAAGCCGAGCCTCTTCCACCTCTGCAGAGGATTTCACTTATTGATCTTCTATCATTTATGTTCAGAAGGTCAAGTCCATTCATATTCATATTCATCTTCACCATAACACTGCAGTGCCTTTTGTTCGAATGTGTCGAATTTGCATTTCCCCTCGGCCCAGCCCCTCTTGCAAAGTACCGCCAGGTAAAACAATGACACGCAGTCAGGCTAATAGTACTGCGGGAAAGGCTAAAAGTCAAGCGGCGATCGATGACGTCTGACAATGTCGTCAAGCTCAGTGGTTAGAGCATTTGACTTCATATCAAGAGGTCACAAGTTCAAATCCCCGATTGTACACATCTGCCATTATCACAACATTATCACACATCACAAGTGCCATTATTATTACTATCATTAGTTTACAGTCAGCAGACAGACCAGTCCTAGTTTACAGTCGGCAGAGAGACCAGTCCTAGTTTACAGTCGGCAGAGAGACCAGTCCTAGTTTACAGTCGGCAGGGAGACCAGTCCTAGTTTACAGTCGGCAGGGAGACCAGTCCTAGTTTACAGTCGGCAGAGAGACCAGTCCTAGTTTACAGTCGGCAGAGAGACCAGTCCTAGTTTACAGTCGGCAGAGAGACCAGTCCTAGTTTACAGTCGGCAGAGAGACCAGTCCTAGTTTACAGTCGGCAGAGAGACCAGTCCTAGTTTACAGTCGGCAGAGAGACCAGTCCTAGTTTACAGTCGGCAGAGAGACCAGTCCTAGTTTACAGTCGGCAGAGAGACCAGTCCTAGTTTACAGTCGGCAGAGAGACCAGTCCTAGTTTACAGTCGGCAGAGAGACCAGTCCTAGTTTACAGTCGGCAGAGAGACCAGTCCTAGTTTACATGGCAGGTTATTGGCAGCGCTAGCTGTAACATCACATAATGAGGCGAGTTGCGAGCGGTACAAATGACTTGTGGTGTTGCTCTCATTAGTGTGCTTGTCTGAGGGGAGAGCTGTGGGCTCCCAGACACGCTCCGATCGCGAAACCTCATTCATTAACCGGAGCTTGGCTCGCCACAGTGACACGGGTGGCCTTCCTCCTGCTCGTTTTGTCTCTGGCTGTGCTCCGGGATGCTAGCCTAGCCCAGCCCAGCCTAGCGTACATGCCTAGCCCAGCCCAGCCTAGCATACATGCCTAGCCTAGCGTACATGCCTAGCCTAGCCTAGCCCAGCCCAACCTAGCATACATGCCTAGCCTAGCGTACATGCCTAGCCTTGCCCAGCCCAGCCTAGCGTACATGCCTAGCCTGGGCCAGCCTACATCAGAATGGGATTTATTCGCCATGAAAGTTTGCACAGACAAGGAATTTGCTTTGGCAGGAAGGTGCATACAATAAACATATAGTAACCTTAAATTTAAATATGTGGACTATCTATACTAAATATCTGGACTATCTATACTAAAGTGGAATTAGAATTAAAATAAAATATACAATAGAATATAAGTTGCCTATTTACAATATAAAATATACAAAAAATACAAATATGACAAAAAATACAAACGTACAGTAATGTACATGTTTCAGATAGCAGCTAGATGTCCGCCGCCGCGCTAGTCTGCCGCTGACGGAAGGCCGCGTCGTAGCGTCCTCCGAGGACAACTAAAAGCCTTTCATCTCCGTCCGCTCAAACTGGTTCCTGAGAGAATCCGTCAATCGATTCCACTCGGGTCTGAAGGAGAAGCTATTGTAAACCACCACATTAGTACAAGAATGATCGCCTGAGGCATTCCTCGCTCGCTCTGACTACGCCTCAAGGAGAGAGAGAAATAAGAAAAAAAATTGATACAGATGAAAGGGGAAAACTAGAGATTGTGAATACTGACGCTGTTCTTATCTGCAATGCTAAATTCTACCCTTTCCTACCCGTGAGGAGTTAAGATAACACAGAGGCTGACAAATGATCGCTTCCTGGCCGTTTCTGATCCCATTTCTGAGGAAAGTACACATCTCATACACCATGTAGTTCTTCTCCCCGGCAAGCCTGCTGGAATGTCTGGAACAGTGAGACCGGAATACTGAGGAGAGTTCCACTGAGGAATGAGCATCTTGTCTGTGAGGTTCTGTGATGGATTGATGCTGTCTGCGGCCCCTGAAGACGTCGCAGCGTCGCGAGGTGAGATCTCGGAGCTCTCGCGGAGGCGACGTCGTGTGGGCAGGGCGCCCGAGGCTGATTGATTGGCCCTAATAACGTCTGTTGACTTAATTGAAGGCACGCAGATTCATCAGGCTTCTGTCTGTTGTGATGGAGTGATTTGGGGGTGGGGAGGCGCCGGGAGGGCAATGCGTTATCTTCTTATGACCCCTCCCCCCTTTTCTCAGAATGTTTGGTCGTTCATTATCCCTGATAAAGGCTTCTCTCTCTCTCTCTCTCTTTCTCCCTGATTAAATGGAAGAACTGATCACGCCCCGTGCCACGGGCTCAATATTAGAGTAGGCTTTAGGCCTGTTTTGTGTGTGTGTGAGTGTTTTTTCAGCTACCCCACCTCCTGTGAAATACGAGACTGGCCAATGTGTTTGTTTAAGATGTCTGAAAAAAAGGAAAACCCACCGGTGGGAACCTGCAAACGACAGCACAAATCCAGAGATGAACAAACATGTTCCTTTGGCATCGCTACAGCATCGCCTTTGAAACTTTCAACCTCCACAACGGTAGAAGGCTTGCGAAGCACATTCCAAAACGGTTAAACCCTGGTGTCCCACGCTCTTCCATTACCCCAAGCTACCTCTGAGCTATTGCTTCGATAAACAGGCTAACCCTGACGTTCATCGCTACATTTACATGTAGTCATTTAGCAGATGCTCTTATCCAGAGCGACTTGCAGTAAGTACAGAGACATTCCCCCGAGGCGAGTACAGTAAGGTGAAGTGCCTTGGCCAAGGACACATTGCATCGACGCACATTATTTTGCACGGTCGGGAATCAAACCGGCAACCTTCTGATTAATAGCCCGATTCCCTAACCACTCAGCCATCTGACCCCCCCCCATAGCTACTGCTGACTGACGTCCAGAACGAGGGGCGAGGAGGAGATAGGGAAGAGGACGCCCCCTCGCTCCCCCGGTTGAACGCTCCGCTCGCGACCCTCCTCTGAACCGTGTCTCGTTATCTCAGTGATTCTGCCACTGTGGGGGTTCAGATAAGCCCCTCCCCCTCACGCCCCCCCCACACCCCCCGGGCGGCCCTACCTCCGTCTACCCCCAGGGCTGCCAGGGTCGGGACAAACTTGGAATCAGAACGAGGACGACAACATGAATAAATTAGACATCGACATCGTCCTTCTGACTGGTTCAGCGCCTCAGAAAGAGGACGATTAAGCGACACACAGGTAGCCTGCTCTAGATTCGGGCGGACGGATTCATAGAGCTCTTTCCAATGATTGCTCTTTACCGTTGGCAATCAATCATCGAGGCATCACCCGCTACCGTCGAGAGAGCTTGACGTCAGCAGGGGAGGTTGGGACGGGACGTTACGCGGCACGTTACGGGCTCATTTCTTTCCCGTTTCCACTGAAGGAGAAGAGGCCCACCTGCTTGCCGTGGCCTTACGGTCATCTGGGTCGCTGATTCTGTGTCAGGGCTCAGTAAAACACGTCCGCACAGCGACTGGTGCCCCAGAACAGACACCGTCCCAGGGCCCTCTTACGGACTGACGCAGGGCACGGAGAAGGGAGCGTTCGAGGAACGGATGAGCCTGATTCGTCGGGATCGCTGCCTATCGGATTGTATTAATCCCCTTTCCGAATTCAGTCCAGCATCTCTCCCCTCCATTCTTCCGTCCCTAGGGTCACTCGTTATAGCGTATCGAACACCCCCACCACCACCACCTCCACCCCTCTGTCTGGTGCAGTATGTTCAGACTGCTGTTTCGGCATCACGTTCCTAAGCAGGATCTCCTTTCATGTTGATTACTCCAACAGGGACACCTTCAGGCAGTCTTTACGAGACAGGCACGATGCCCGACACCTTGGAATAGAATCCTTCAGTCCCAATTAAAAAGAGCCCATCTCTCTGATTGAAGATGATGTCACCATCTCACAGGTGAGCGGGTTAAGCGCACGGCAGGGGGGCGGGGCCTCACCCGTATCCCCACACCCTGCCCCGGTCTGTAACCCTGTCAAACCACCGGGCGGGGCGAAGCACCCCCCCACCCCCCCCGACACTCACGCCCAACTAAGAGCCCTGTTCCATTTCCTCTGCTGTATTTCGAGATTGGAAAATAAATAAATAAAATACACGGATTGAATGAAATTAGAAAGGACTGCAGGGAGCAGTGTGCAAGGAGGACAAATCCCTGACACATTGTTCAGGAGGTTCTGATTCTTCTCGCCGGCCCTTAGCAATACTTAGACAATACGGTCTGCTCTGCCGAGCGGACTACACCAAAGGGAGTGTAGAACAAAGGAACAATCAAGGTCCGTGAACACCAGTCGACTGCCCACACAGGGTCCGAGGCCGACAGACAGCCCCCCGTGAACGAGGCCAACGGGCCTGCCGCGTGGTTTACCGCTGCACGGAGATCGGCATAAACAAACTCGGGAGCTCACGGCTCTCTGTCTCCGTGATAGCCGGGCCATTCCGCAAATTACAGGCAACGCAGACGGAAAGCTTGTCTGTTTTATTCAGTGTCACGTTAGACTGACAGAGTTCGCCCCGCGGCGTACGGCTAATTTGACTGCCCCAGTGGATCAGGTGAGGGCCTCTGCCTGCCCCCCCCCCTGCTGTCACCCTGAGGAGAGCGGTGACAAGGTGACACGTGGAAAGGACAAAGATCACCGCCGACAGCTGAAACCAAGCAGCGCTGTTCAGAATTCCTCAGAAATAGCCGAGATGCTAAAACACACGAGGTGTGGTGTACGGCGTCTCTCTCTCAGGGCTGACCGCTTCTCAAAGGCAAAGCAAGGTGGAGATATTGAGGGGGCTGACGTACCCCCCAAGAGGTGGGAACCAAACCTATTCCAGATTCCTTCTACAGTGTATGTGGGGCAGTGCTGCCGACCCACGGCTCCAGGACACCAGGGGGACAGACAGGCCAATTAGCACACGGCTGGTGAAGGTTGTCAGGGGAACCGTCTGGGGCGGGCGGAGGGCACCAGGTCCGGCAGCAGCTGGGTGATGGGTGGCAGCCGGAGGGGTGAGTGGTGACCATTGTCCCTTTGAGGACATGGAACGGGAGACTGAGAAGAAGCCCAGTTAAGAGAGTTTCGATCATCGTATCCAATTTCTTGCTTCCTGTTGCCATGACGTCACCCTGATGGAATAACCAGAGCTGGTCGGTTTAACCTACGTTAGAAGAAGAAGAAATGTCAATCACCGAGAGAGACTTGCCCTGCGTGTCCACTACAGCGGAGCGAGCGGCGCGTCGGAAACCGGGCGTTAACCCTCCCACAATGCCGAGCGTCAACGCCGGGTTTCATTGGACGCGCCGCCCGTTCCACTGTAGTGGACACGCAGCCTGAGGGAATCGACAGACACTGACTGGCTGCCTAGGCAACAAAAAAAACAAGCGTGATATCCGTCACCAGCTGGAGAAATTGGCTACATTTTGCTTTTCCAAGCCAGGAGTCAGGAGAGAGACGTGCCGGTCTTTACGATGGCTGTTGGAGCACGTGCTGGCCGTCTGCCTCTCCTGAGCTGGAGGGGAGGAAGAGGCTGTGCAGTCAGACGGCAGATTGAGAGATCCACGGAGGCCGAAAGGAGATGAGAGGCTGTCGATGCTGAAAATGGAGACATGTGGGAGCTCTTCTGGACCCGAGCCAGCAGTTTCCCCGGGGAGCAATTAGCGGCCTGGCGTTTAGCGCTCCCCAGGAAGCCCCGCTCTCTCTCTCTCTCTCTGCCTGCTCCTCTGTTTGTTTACCTCCTCCAACCGCCTCCTCGACCCGTCTCCTCCAAGGGGAACGGAAGAAGGGATGGACTCTCTGATTTGTTTTAAGGGAGTGGCTGAGCGGTTAGGGAATCGGGCTAGTAATCAGAAGGTTGCCGGTTCGATTCCTGGCCGTGTCATTTACATTGTGTACTCCCTTGGGCATGGCACTTCACCCTACTTGCCTAGGGGTAATGTCCCTGTACTTACTGTAAGTCGCTCTGGATAAGAGTGTCTGCTAAATGTAAATGTCCATACAGCGGTTTGGGCGTCTGGAAGGAACGCCCGTGTTCGCTTTAACTGAACAGTGTGACCCTACTTGCTAGATGATTTTCTTTCCTCCTGAATTGATTCGATTTAAATTCCATGAGCTTTCCATGTCTCTGTAGACAGACGTCATGGGGCACTTAGACACGGCTCCCCTACTGATACATCAACATGACTGCTAAGTATCCACCTGAACTGGGCAGTGACCAATGAGATCCTTTCAACATGACCGGGCTCTGGAGAGCCCTGCTCTAATTGGCTTATCGACTTCCTGATGTGAGAGGATCCCTCTGCCAACGCATCGCTGGAAAGTCAGGGGGGGTCAGATGGCTGAGCGGTTAGGGAGTCGGGGCTATTAATCCGAAGGTTGCCGGTTCGATTACCGTACGTGCGAAATGACGTTGTGTCATTGTGTGTGGGGGGAATTTCCCTGTACTCACTGTTACTCGCTCTGGATAAGAGCGTCTGCTAAAATGACTAAATGTGAATGTAAACTGTGATGTTCTCCCCGTCAGCGTGAGCTTTCGCTTCACAGCCCAGACGGACAGAAATGACCGGGGAGATGCGAGCGCGTGATGTGCAGCCGTTATACCCTACTCAATCTGTCATCATTATTTCTAAAACGGGACAAACAGGGCATGGGAGAGGAGAGAGAGGGGGAGGGCTTTCATCTCTCCTCCCTGAGGGAAGATCTAAGCTTGTTAGTCTTCCTGGCACACAGAGTCGGAGCAAAGTTTCCCAGCAAACACTAGAATTCTAACGATGTCACAGACCAGGGCGCTCTCTCTCTCCCCTCCTCGTCTGAATGAACCCTTGTGCTGCCTCATGAGGTCACAATGGGGGAGTCGCAATGACTGAAGGGTCACAATGACCCGAAGATAACACAAGGCAAAATGCTTTTATCCAAAGCGACACTGTCCCACTCCCACTGTCCGAATATAAAAGATGAAGGATGAGAAATGCACAGTTCTAACAGTATCTCGGTGGTCAGAGTCAAGAAACGGTCTTAAATCACGCCGCCAAGTGACAGAGAGATGCTGAGATGCTGGAGTGACGTCATGAAGACGGAACATTCATATTCTCCTCCCGTGGTCTCCAACGCCAGGCCATAGCTCCCGGCCTAAAACGATCTTCAGGCTCTGGACTCACTGGATGCGTCTCTCCCAGTACAGGGGCCACTGAGCACACATACCCCCTGGTAGACCGAAGCAGAACAAGTATTTGTCCTTTCCGCCTTGGTTACCATCCGAAAGAAAACATAGCTTGGACCGGAGGAGCGTTTTTTTCGATGAGGATCGCTCCTTTCAACGCACCTTCATGGATTATGCATGGCTGACACTTTAGCGATCCGTCTGTCGGTTATCGTGGAAATTGGCCTCGTGAGCCCAGACCGTTTCATCCGAGTAATTTCACTAGAGAAAACATCCCCTGTAGAGATCTGAGAGAATTATTCACGAAGGAGAGGGGGGGAGGGGGGGGTCTATATCATAACTCTAATGAGACCCAACAGACCTGAACACAGGGGGGGGCTGTGGTGGCTCACCGTGCTCAGTCATCACATAAGCTGAGGCCTTACCGCAGGGGCCAGGGTTCGAATCCCGCATGTCCTCTCTCTCTCCTCTACATTCCCTGTCACTACTAATCACTGTTCATAAAACAGGAACGCCTTACGAAAGGTATAAAACACACCTAAAAGTTAGGGCTGGGTGACATTTGGCCTGTCCCACACTACAGGGCATAGCCACCAAGACACACAGTGCTAGCTTTGGTTCGATGTAACGAACCTCCGACACGATACAGGACTCAACGGCTAGGAGGGAGCTCCGGAAGAAAGTGTCAAACTAGCACACTGACAAAGGGATATGTTTAGATGTTTGCAGTGGGCGGTTTAAATTGGATTTGTACTTCCCTGGTAGGAGGATTAACGGAGAGAATGGTTGGCTACAGAACAGCACAGTAGCACCAGAACAGCCCAGGCTGGGACAGAGGAGAGGCTTATGGAACAGGGGTCTCTCTACACGGCAGCAAACTGCAACAAAATGTGACGCGTCATGTTCTAGGAAGAACAATACCCCCTCTGACTGTAAGTGACTTTAAGTGACTCTTTATCACTGGTGGATGGCACAAGGTACCCAATGCCAAACCCCCACAGGGGAACTTAAGCCTGAGTTTCTCCTTCAGAGCTCTTCTAAAACATGGCTTCAGCTGTGCCATCTGTCTTCCTAGCCTATAGCTACGACTGTGCTGAGCGAGACCAGATAGAGAGCTGCCTCCGTTCAGGCCTGATAGAGAGAGCTGCCTCCGTTCAGAGAGCTGCCTCCGTTCAGAGAGCTGCCTCCGTTCAGAGAGCTGCCTCTGTTCAGACCAGATAGAGAGAGCTGCCTCCGTTCGAAGACTTATCGGGGGAGCTGGAGAAGTCGTTGACTAGCGTAACGGCGTAATCTCGTGCCCTGTTCCTTCTGCCGGAGGACAAGTCCCAATGTCAGGCTGAGGCGGAGCGAGCGGCCTAGACGGCACCCGCAGTCGTCAAACGACTCTCCTCGACGAGTAAAAACAAGCGTAGTCGTCTTCGAACGAGCCCCCGTTTGACGGGACCGAACGAAACCCTCCCACAAGAGTCTCTAGAACACCTCAGCATGAGAGACAAGTGTTGGGAACCTTACTCTGTTGTCAGAGAGGGTTTTACTTTGATCAGCATCCCTACAGAGAATACTCACTGAATTATTTATGGTGTGAGAGCACTGCAGTTGAAAGTATTTAATTTCATGTTCCTCCACACGGTTCCTCCCCGCCACTCTCCGGTCCAAGATCTAACTCAACCTACTGTGTTCGGAGAAAACTGCCAAGAAAATGTGTTAGCACAGAAATAGGACAGATTGTGTTGAAATAGCCTAAAGGATGATGAATAAACTCACTCGGCTCAAGCGGCGTCTCGCATCGGATCACGCCACAGACACGTCACAGTCGATAAATATGGGGGGTCAGATGGCTGAGTGGTTAGGGAATCGGGCTATTAATCAGAAGGTTGCCGGTTTGATTCCCGGCTGTGCCAAAATGACGTTGTGTCCTCGGGCGAGGCACTTCACCCTACTTGCCTCGGGGAGAATGTCCCTGTACTTGCCGTAAGTCGCTCTGGATAAGAGCGTCTGCTAAATGACTGAAATGTAAATAAACATGAATCCAATAACTCTAATAACGCTGACCTTTCGTTCGAATGATCAGAGTGCCCTGTTGCCTGGCTTGCTCAGTCCTCCCTGGCTGATATCAGCTCACATTCCTTTCAGAGCACATCCTTGTGAAATCAACTAGACTAGGTCATCCTGGTCCTGCCAGACTTACAGAAATGGCTCGGATTACTGAAAATCATATCCATCACTCAGTCAGCATGCCATTTGGGCAGTACACAAAACGCCCTAAATAAATGGACGTCGTAGCCTGGTGGGTATTAGCTTGTAAGAGAGTGTTCTACTAACTCTCTCCATGAAGAAGAAGACAGAAGGCCACCTTATCTGTAGGATCTGTCGATCCGCATGCCTTATCTCTGTCACCTGCTCCTTCTCTGGATCGATACCTCTGTTGGGGACCCCGTGTTGCAGCCCAAACAGTTTGTCACTGCTGGCTGGTGGCAGATGGAGGCTTTACTTTCAGGCCCCTGGCTCAGAGATGCAATCGTACCCGATATTAAAACAAGCTTTCACACAAAACGCCAATTTCGGGTCCAAACGCCTCCCTCGAAGGGGGCAAACTTTCCCCCGAGCCCCAGCGCTGCAAACTGTGCGGTCTAGACACCACCAGTTCAGTACATCTGCCGTTCGACCAGATCATTCATCAACGTCCTACCTAATTAATACAAAAGCTAGCCTCGTGGGAATAAGATTAATAGAGAAACATATATAGGGAGCACATTTCTGAACATGGGGTATAAATCAAACACAGAGAGAACTCCATCCATCATAAAGCTAAGTGATCTTATGATGGATGCGCTGAAAATCACAGACTCCACCAGTATTATCGTCGAAACTGCCTATACTAGTAAGAGCGAACGTAACTGCACGAAAATGGGGAGTGAGTTGCAGGGGTGACAGTCGCTGTTGTGAAACTCAGAGTGAGTCACTGGTGCACCATGTGCAGAGCTCGTGTTGTAAGCACCAGAAACCCAACGTAGGCCTCAAGTTGGATTTAAGCACAGTTGGTTTACAACGGCTCACAAAAATATAATTAAAAACAGACACTGCAGAATTCAAACCGTGTCCTGGTCGGCACCATGAAATAAGTCTGTATTTAGTTCGCAATTACTGCCTTCTCCCGCAACAATAGCTGTGTCAGGTTGAGCAGCAAAGCTGGTGTCTTTGTGATAAGGCTGGGAGAGGGAAAAGGCTGGCAGGGGAACAGGCTACACTGAGAGGCGTCTGTCAATCACTCCTCCCCCTTCCCCTCTTCCTACCTCCCTGTCCCTCTCCCTGTCCCCCTCTCTCTCCCTTCCTCCATCCCTCTCCCTCCCTCTCTCTGCCTCTCCCTCCCTCCCTCTCTCTACCTCTCCCTCCCTCTCTCCCTTCATCCCTCTCTCCCTTCCTCTCTCTCTCTCTGCCTCTCTCCCTCCCTCCCCCTTCCTCTCCCTTCCTCCCTCTCTCCCAAGCCATCTTGTGCCAGGGAGATCTACTGCAAAAACAAGAAGATCCACTTCCCCCTTTCTCTATTTCGCACGGAAGACAGAGAGACGGAAAAAAGGGATGGACTGCCCTGATCTGTATGCATAACAAACATTTTGAAATCAACACATTATTGTTGACGTAGCTCATGCATGATCAGCGATGAAGAAATGGTGCCCAGAAGGGTTAGTGTTGGTTTACTCCACAACTACTCTAGTCCACTGTCAGATTAATCCTGTTAGGATTTGGAGGGGATTGATTTGAAATATGGGCCATCATAAAATGACAGAAATCATAAGAGATGGAATGATGGCACATCTGGTGCAAAGTCTGGAGTATAACTACCGCTCATCTGGACCCAATGGATAATCCAGTCGGTTCGTTCCCAATCTGGTTTGAAAAAAAAGATTCATATCCGCAGAATATGGTGACTACAAATCTGCACTTCCCTGGCAGAGGAAAACAAGCCTCTATCCTCACATCCCCATCTCTGAACTCTGGACTGAAATCGCTCTTCTCTGCTTCTCTGACAGACCTCAGACATCTTTGTACTCTAGATAGCAGCATCAAGGCTATCCAATACAGTTGCTAGTCTCTGGTACAAAATAAAGTCAATAATGTTCTCCTTGCAGAGTGCGTGTTCTGGAGGAACTTGGACCACACAGGACCCAGTCTAGTAGACTGAAACTGCGAGATAAACTCAGTTACTCAGTCAACTCAGACACTGGGAAATCTCAGTTGTCATATGTACAACTTTTTATGTGGTTAGGGTTGACTAGACATTAATTAACGATACAAAGTAGCCTGCAGAGTAGCCTAACTCTACCCAATAACTTACATTTCTTCAATACTAAAATGCTTCAACATTCATTATTCAGGTCCCGGGCCACAGTGACAATGTCATTAGCTTCAGTGCTCCTTCATCAATCGAAACTTCAAAAAAACCAGACTCATTTAATCCAATTCAATTAGCGGAAGTGTCATCGAGATTAAGATTCTCAAATCATGCAAATGCTCAACCAGAATGCGAGTGAAAGTTGAACTGAGCACCAATCACGATGACATCTATTTTTGTATTATACACTAATATTGCCTTCTTGGTGTGAGACTTCGTCAGAAGCAAATGTAACAGTCTACATTTCTGTATAAAAACAGAAAATGTAACCAATGGAGGAAAGGCAAACTTCCGGAAGGAAGACCACAGAAGGTTGGCGAAAACAATTGTTTATCAATAAGGGTTGGGGAGAAACTTTGATCAGCAGACCTGTGTAAATACTCAAATGTAACAGGACATTCCATTTAGTCCATCTAACACAGTCACTAGACACGTCGGAATGTGCCTACCAACAGCTGAAAATGCCCACACAGCAAGACGCATTCAAAACATTCTCTCTTTGATGCACATTAAAAAACAAAAACAAAAAAACTTACCAAGCTTTGCTCTTGAGTCTTCCAGATTTTGAATTTGGTTCTCAATAAAGAGCATCGCCACTCCAAATGCCAAAACAGCCAAAAGCTGAAACTTGGGCGGCATCATAATCCTTAAAAGCCCCATTAAACAATCAGATGCAAGCGATTCATGCCGCGAATTAAATGTTTTAATTTGTTTTAACAACCGTTCAATTGTTTCTAGCTAGACACATTGATACTATCCCTTCATAAAAGTAAGATAACCGTTCTAGTAACGGCACCAGGAAATGTTGTCATCTAACTAAGCAAGGAATGAAAGCGTCGGCAAGGGTGGATTTAACTAAGCTGTGACCAGCATGCAAATAACTCCAATATAGCTGGAGTGCTATCGTTAGCTAGCCTGCGATAACTGCCTGTCAATTGTAATAGTCAATAATTTTAGAAGACTTGCTTTCCTTGCATTACAAACCCATTCGTTTTTGTGGCTGTATATCCAACTAGCTAGATTGTTAAATTAAGCGACGTTAGTCCTCCACATTGACTCGCTGCACTGCCTGGGAAGGGGATACAAGATCGGACAAGCACACACACCGCTATGTTGTTCTGCGTCACGCTGTCGACGCGACTGCACGTTTTGCATAGAGAAGTTGAAAGGGCTCCCTGGCCGGCGTAAAATCTGATTTATCAGTGGCAGTCTGGTTGTTGTTGAGCTTTTGCTGTTAAAATACAGTTTTCTTAATGATGTATGCCTAGCATAAAAAGCACAAGGCATTAATGAGTAAGAACGAAACAAAATAATTTGTAATAGGCCTACTGGGAATGATAAACGCCTAGACATTTGAAAATGGAAATACATTTTAAACTCCGTCCCGCCGGTCAAAAGAACGGGTTGCAAGCTAAAAACTACAAAATATAATGGTCTTCTTTATGGAAACGTTCAATAAATAATTGTTTTACTGCCACCTACTGTAGCGGAGTTTGTTGGGAGTGAAGTGGGCTCCTTCCTTCACACCTACCAAAGGTGTGATCTGCTCTCTGGCTGGTTTATAAGATTGTTCAAATATTGTTCTGGACATCCTGGTACAGTTACAAAATATAGTTGAATGATTGTTTTGCTTTGATGTAAGCTTTGTGTAGATACCAAGAATGACTTGGTTATCTTTCAAGAAGAAGGAGTAGTTACTAGAATGAAGATTTCAGTGAACACAACATTAAAACACATGACACAAATATCCCTGTCAATAGCACCCCAAATGGTTCCTTTGCATCAGCGTTTGGTGGGTAATCAGCATACTGTGGGAGTCACAAGGGCTGATTAGGTTTGTCTGATGTGATTGAATGAGATGTGATTCAGGTGTGACCTCACTACAAAAGACAAACAAATAGGCATACAGGTTTCCAGACTCAATGGTCAAAGGTCCCTCCTCATTCCAGAAACCAGGAAGTGTAGTGAGGAGGGAACTACGTTTCCAGTTACCAAGGTTTTCTGTCAAACGTCACAAGCTCACCAGGAAAATTGTCTGTGGTCTATTGTGACAGAGACCAATCAGCACTGAGCCTACAACGATCTCTTTTCGAGACAGGAGAAAAAACACCTGCTCCACGATCAGCTCCACACTTGCAATACTGGAGAGAGAGAGAGAGAGGTAGGGAGGGAGTCAGTCAGTCGAGAGAGAGAGGGTGAGAGAGAGAGTCATCAGAGAGAGAGAAAGGCACATGGAAAGTGTTCTTTGCAGTGCAATGTACTGAATTATTTTTCCTTGTATACAAGATTGACCTGAATCTCTGGCACGAGTGCCCTTGGACTGGTTCATACATCCTAGATTTTTATTTTATTTTTTAAACTTATTTTAGTAGAATAGATTACACAGCAGAGCCCTGTTTGTTTGACCTGAGAGAGGGATGGCTGTTCCCAGGAGAGCTGGACGGCTACGGAATCAACTTCCAAACTGCTACTACGAGGGGTACCTGGAGAAGAGATCCTTTAAAGACAAGGTATGTCGAGACATATCTGTCTTTATGTTTTTATTTCATGCTTTTGCAAACATGGACTTGGGTTCTTCTGTATCTGTCGTGAATCCAGAAGAATGTGTGTGTGTGTGAAAGGTTTTTATCTTGCAGATCATGAACTGAGAGGAACTGTGAGTGCTCGTTTGTGATCTTTTGTGGAGAAGAATGTTGAACGATCTGATGAACGATCTCTAGACAATGTCTGGAATGAGTCTGGGCTCAACTTACAGTTAAACGGGGTCTGACAGGTCTGACTATCATGTCTGTTTAGCTTTTATTGCCTTCAGGTGTATTTGATCTGTTTTTGGCATGAGTTCCTATCACATTACAGCCTGGATTATTGAAAGATTCGTCCACTACAATCACATAATAACTTCTGTATTTGTTTTGGTTTGGTTGGATCTAATTAGTAAAAATTCTGAACAAAGTCGTTCCAGTCTTGTAGTTTCGGCTAATGTTTAACAGAGTTTCCAGGCACACAAACACAGCAACTATGCATTTAATGTCTCTCTCACACACACACACTTACTCTCAAACACACACAATGTCAGCGATGACGCACAGTGGGGTTTCCATAAGTGGAGTAAGAGTGGGACCTTTCAGGTGAATGTTTGTCGTGTTGAGTGCAGCATGGACTTTGATTTTCCAAACAAGTCACGGAATGTCACCCATAGCTCCACAACTAGTTTGACAGGCTTTTACTGTAAGGAGCCGTAAAGATTAAAACCGGTCAGACAAGAGTTGAGTCGGAGATCAGCCCCCATTTCCAGCAATCTTAATGTTTTTGTGCAGAGAAGATTGTAATCTCAAACTCCCAGTATTTGTTTTGGAAAGTGAAGGTTTGTCCCAGTTGATACTAACTGATATCACTGGCACGTACCGAAAGTCTTTTATAAGCCTAATAAGGATCGATAAAGATTGTCGTATGGCTGAGTTGTCTAGAACAACGGTTCTTAAGAGGAAGCTGGAGGGGAAAATCCAATGCAGTCGTGTGCTGAGAAAGATGACGATTCGCATGACGCTGTTTCTTCTTCTGGGGGAAACCGAGGCATTTCCCCTGCAGACGTACCAAACCAGTTCTGACTTTCTGTCAGCACACTTGTCAATGTTCCAACTGGTCATATAACTAGAGTAGAAAAAATTGAGGCATTTTTTTTTACTATCATTGTCCTTGACTTATTTGTCATGTGTATCTCTTTGCCAATAAATCTGGAATAATCTGTATTCTTTTGTCTGTCTGTGTTTCGCTGACTGGCCAGACATCTCGGAAATTGTGGACTTGCCTATGTGAGAACACTCTGTTCTTCTTCAACACCAACAAGGATAACGATGTGAGTTGTGGGAACTATCTCCTCAGGAAATTAGGATTCAAATGCCTAGTCTAGGTGGACATGTTTAGCTGCAGCTGAAGCATTAACTCCAGATGTGTGTGTGTGTCCACAGTATGTAGATAAGCTGTATCTCACCGACTTCATCTCCATAACGGACGACTCCAATCGGGATCAAAACTTAGGGGCGGCGAGACTCAACCTTCACATGAAGAACGAAGACTTTAAATTAACGGTAAGGAAATGCCACAGTATTTCGGTGTACGCAGTATCTACTTGTCTGCGAATGTCCGTGTGCACAATCCCACATCCTTAACTGAGGTTTTCTGTCTACAGGCGCCTAGCCTTGAGGCCCGTGAGCTCTGGAAAGGCTACATCTACTCCGTGGTCGAGGTCAGTGACGGGCCAAAGCATTTTTCTTCAGGATTCCTTCTTCAAATCATGTGTTTTTATCTTCTCTCAGATCAGCTCATTTCCCCGAGACCTGTTTCTTCCTCTCTGCCCTCAGTTTAGTGGTTGTTGGTCTGACCGACTCCCTCCCTCACCCTCCTGCCCTGCCTGTGTCTCTCCACAGCTGGCTGTTCCCGGCTCTCTCACCCTCCTGCCCGGCCAGATTCAACTCCTGAGGGAAACGGTGGAGAGAGAGAGGGAGAGGATCCGCATCGCCTCGTCTCCCCCGGGAGAGTCCAACCCCGACCTCTACGTCAGCCTGCTGTCGGAGATGCCCACGTGAGTTCCCCGTGTCACTTCCTGTTACACAGGAAACCACTGTTGGACATGTTCATTTCACGCCAGGGGGTTTTCTGTGGGCCAATATCACGAGATCGCGGATCTAAATAAACACTCAACGAGTCAAATGAACTCTCCTGGTGTTAAATAAACAGTTTGCTGTGGAGATTCTGGACATGCAGAATTCCCAGCACCAACCCACCCCTTAACCACATGTAAACTTAACCATAACGAACCACTGTGACCAGTTGACACGGGTGCGTTAGTGCTGGGAAGGAAACGGCTTTTCTGGGCAGTAGCTCAGCAGGATCAGGGAGTTTGTGTCCTGACAGGGCCGAGGCCCCCTGTGTTGCTCGCGGGTCAGAAGCTCCTGGGGAGAGGTGGCCCTGAGGCTCCGTGGCTCTGTGTCTCCAAGGCGTCTCTGGTGTCGGGTTCCTCCGTCTGACCGTGTCGTTCCTCTCCAGGTGTTTCCAGCGCGTGTCTCGCTCCGAGGCGGAGAACATTCTGGAGAAACACCGAGGAAAGGGGTAACCTGTTGCTGCGCCCCAACCGGGACGGGGTCTCCTTCGCTGTCAGCACCTACCAGGATCTCAACGGGTACGTCCCCCGCTCACCGCCCGCCCGCCCGCCCTCACCACACCCCACCCTCCCCTCTCCGCCCCTCCACACCTCCGACCAAGCCCATCTTCCACAGAGTTACCTACGTGCATCAGTGCCTGTCTTTGTCCACTTCACAGATCAGTGAAACAATGTCAGATACTCGGGTCAGAGATAAGACCCTTTTTTGTCTTACCTCTTCAGAGATACAACCTTTTGTCTTGCCTCTTCAGAGATTAGGCAATCTTTTGTCTTATCTCAATGCTTTGTAGACCCAAACGCACCTGTTGGAAAACGCCTTGACCTCTTTCTGTTTGAACCACGCTAAAGTCCTCTCTCTTCCCTCAGGCCCGTCTTCAGGCACTACCGCGTCACCAAGAAACACGACGGACACTTTGCCATCGACGTCGACAACCCAGTAAGTATTCTGAAACAGACTTTTTACAGAGAGGTTCTGGCACAGTTCTAAGAACGTTTGCGCGAGTCTGGGCAGCGATAACATCGACCATACCCAGTCTGGAATACTCCCTTCCTGCTCTACTTCTGCTTCTACCAGTCAAGCCACCGCCTAATGGTTTATTTGCCCTCCTTGTGTATTTTGTGGTCAATGTTTCACGAAAAGGGCTACTTTTAATCTCAGCCATATATCATAAGCATGGTGTCTGATAACACGAGATGTGTAAGGATGGTTGTTGTTCCCATAGATCCCTTGTGCCACTCTCTATGATGTCATCAACTGTCTGGTGGAGATGACCAGCGGAGTTCTAACCCCCTTGATTGTGGAGGCGCCGTATGAAGAGAGCATCAGTAAGAATGTCCTCCTTCTGTCTTTATATACACGCCCCTCCTTTCTCCCTCTCTGTCTGTCTCTGTCCCTCTCTCTCTCTCTCTGTCCCTCTCTCTCTGTCTCTGTCCCTCTCTCTGTCTCTCTGTCCCTCTCTCTCTGTCTCTCTGTCCCTCTCTCTCTCTCTGTCTCTCTCTCTCTCTCTCTCTCTCTGTCTCTCTCTCTCTGCCTCGTGTGTGCTGTTAAAAAGCGTTCCTTCCCTGCTGTTTTCACAGCATTTGTTCAGTCTAATGAAGAGAACGGAGAGAGAAGTCTCCACCATGCCTCCAGCAGTCCCATCCCTCCTGCCTCTACCTCAGAGACTGACTCCGCCTCTACCCCTGCCTCTCCCCCTGCCACTGCCTCACCCCCGGACTCGAACCTGACACTATCTCCTAACCCAGGTAGGCCATCTTACCTGTGGCCCAGTCACCACAGATTCCGTCAACAACCCTGAACCCACATACATCAGATCACATGCCCTGGACATGTTTGCTTTGCCACTAATATGTTTACATTTCCTTCAGTGGTTTAGCCTCAGGCAATCTCTCCTTTTAGTCTTCTTTGTCTAGAAGTCTAGAATATATGGAGACTGTATGGTATATTGTCATTCATATTTGTATTTTATATTTAGTTCCAATAGATGAAGATATTTATGAAGAACCTGAGTCAGAAACAGGGGAGCGTTTGTACCTGAACCAACCACGTGAGTCTCCCTCCCTCCCCCCCTTCAATAATACCAGTGCAGGCATGACTCCGTTCCTCACCCCTCCATTGTCTCTGCTTGTCTGTGTTGTTGTCAAAACAGACGTGAAGGAGGAGGAGGAGGAGGAGCCAGCGCCGCCCCTTCACCCCCCGCTCCCGCCTCCCAAGTGAGTCCCACAGAAGACACCGATAAACACAGGCACCGCCACACACACTAGGTGTCATCATGTTCTAAATGGAACACACGCTTCTCGTGTTCCGTTTTGGAACATTTGGAACGACTTCATCTCTTCTTCCTGTGATTTATGTTGCAGTTCTGAAGACGCCAGTGACTGCTCACAGTTCTCAGCCTAAAGACACGAGTAAGCAACGTAAATACATAACCCTCGGGCGCTCGACTACAGAATTGATGTTTCCTTCTCTCTTGTTGCGTAACACTGGGTCTCTATTTGGTGTCAGTCAACGGGTGTGTTTTTTTTTCTTAACGGCTGACATCTTTGTTTCAGTCCCGGTGAGGAAAGCTCTGAAGCCGCCAAGCACGCACCCTGGTTCTCGCTCGTCCACCCCTCTCCCGAGGACTACCTCCGCCCCCATCACCAGGCCTGCCCTCACTTCCCAGCTCCGCCCCCACTCCCACCCCCAGGTCCGCCCTCACTCCTGCCCCCCACTCCCACCCCCAGGTCTGCCCTCACTCCCACCCCCAGGTCTGCCCTCACTCCCACCCCCAGCTCTGCCCTCACTCTTCCCACCCCCAGCTCCGCCCTCACTCTTCCCACCCCCAGCTCTGCCCTCACTCCCACCCCCAGGTCTGCCATCACTCCCACCCAACGGTCGTCCTTGGCCCCAAACACCAGGTCCTACTCCACCACAGACATCCCGGAGGTGGCCAGGTGGAGAAACATCACTGCTGGGAGAGAAGGTCCACCCATCCTACTAGGTCAGTCATAGAACACGCTTGGTACTTCCTGTCCAGTAGATTTTTGTTCTACCCTAAGTGTCTACCCCTCCACCTGATTGCCTCTGTTGTCTGTCTCCCCCCCCCCAGGTTTATCTGAGGAGCTGAGACTGAAGCTGGAGAAGAGAAGGGCGATCGAATAGCGCCCTCTCCTGGTGACTCCTGGACAAGAAAGAGCCACTTTCCTTCAATCCTACTTCTTCCAAGTTCCTGTATCGGAGCCTATCAGGAAGACATTAAGACAGACGCGTGACGCCCTGGGAATAGGCCCAAGAGAGCCCATCCTAATTACTGGCATCTGATTGTATCGTTGGAGTCTCGCAAACCGCGACGAAGCTTCAGACGGGGGAAAGGAGTCGTCTTCTCCCGGGCGCGCTCCTGCCTCAGTGCCCATGAGCCTCGAAGTCGCTCCAGATCTCCCCCGTCAGCTCAGCCCCTCCTGTCAGCACTGCCTCTCCAAAGATTAACGCTTTATTGATTTATCTTCGTCGGCGGGGCTCGTTGGCAACTCAGTAGCAAATTACGGGACTGTAAATCTGTATGTAAATGTCACGATTAGCACCTTGTCTTTTTATTTTTTTTGGAACGTTTGCACATTTAAATCGAAAAAAGTTTAACTTTAGATTTTTTTTACCCTTTTTTAATGTAATATCGAATGCAGTATCAAATATTTGCACTACATGTCAGTGTTGTTTCTTAATATTTGTTTCTCATCAAAATGTATAGTTGTACGTTATATAGGCCTATTTCTGTTCGACAGGAAAACACAAGACTGCCTTGCAGATTTATTTGCTTCGTGTGACAGATACATACTGTAGTGGAAATAAAAAGAAACCTATTTACATTGTGAGCTATTTTACACCACGTGTAAAATAAAGTTTAAAAGTCTCGTCAGGAAGATTTTAAAGCATTGCAGGTTATATTTATCTATAAGATGCATACAGTACCAGCCACTTGGCACTTAGGCCTTACAGAAGAGCACCTAAGCACTGAATTTAGACACTACTGTATGTGACACGGTTAGGGACTAGTGATAACATTGACAAACAAATGCTCATCGGTGACGTTAACCTTCGTCATCGGCTTTTACGACCGTTCCATTTTCTCTAGTCGATTCAGAGAGCAACTAAACTCTCTTTTCAGGAAAGCAAACGGTTACATTAGGTGAGCAAACACACACACACGCGCGGTAGTACATGGTAAACTTACAGACTCCTCGCCCACACTCCGTCTTCCATACTTTGTAACATGAACGTTACAACCAATAACACTTTGTTTGTCTCTGGTCTGTGTCTGTCTGTGTCTGTTGTATTCCCCTCTCTGGTCCACACAGCTGCTGGTTAGCAATGTCGGTGTCAGTACATTCCTGTATGTAGCAACTAGTCATTTATGTAAAGACTATCAACTGGTCGTTATGAGGGTTATACAATTCAGTTGGCTTCTTTAGAAAGCAACTAGATACAGTAGCTGGGTATTTCGAAACATTCAATCTGTGAAGACTCTGTGCAACACAGACTAAAATAAACGTAACCTCTAGACTTGAACGCAAAAATAAATAAAACGAGTAACCATCATTTGGCCTTTTGTTGCATTGTTTGTTCTGGAGGCGATGTTGTGATTACTGACTTAATACTGATACTGCAGGAAGGCACGGAGAGAGCTGAGGAGGAGGGTGGCAGAGCAGGGCAGGGAGCCCCAGACTGGCATCAGGGCATGGAGGGGGAGTGGAGGTGGAGGGAGAGAGAGGGGGAGTGGAGGGGAGAGAGAGGAGGTGGAGGGAGAGGAGGAGAGGTGGGGAGGGAGAGGAGAGGAGGGGGAGGGAGGGTGGAGGGAGAGGAGGAGGTGGGAGGGAGAGAGAGGAGGGGGAGGGAGGTGGAGGAGAGCTGAGGAGGAGGGTGGCAGAGCAGCAGGGCATGGAGCCCCAGGCTGGGAGAGGAGGGAGGGGGAGGGAGGTGGAGGAGGTGGAGGGAGGAGGGGGGAGGGAGGGAGGAGGAGGAGGTGGAGGGAGAGAGGGGGAAGTGGAGGGAGAGGAGGAGGGTGGAGGGAGAGGGGGAGGTGGAGGGAGAGGGGGAGGAGAGGTGGAAGGGTAGGGAGAGGGAGGTGGCAGAGCAGCAGGGCATGGAGGGGGAGGGAGAGGAGGAGGAGGAGGTGGAAGGGTAGGGAGAGGGGGAGGGAGAGGAGGAGGTGGAAGAGTAGGGAGAGGGGGAGGTCAGCAGCGGGTGACAGCTGGTGCTGAGGCTGGGTGCGCTCCAAGGCTCCACAGCCAGGGTTTAGGGGAAAGTTCTGCAGCAGTTCTGCCTAGGGCTGTGGCCGGGGCGGGAAGGCTGCGGGTCTAGGTGAGGCTGGCGTTGGAGCTGCTGGTGCCACTGTTCTTCCTCTGGCCGCTCTGCACGGCGCTGGGAACCTGCAGCCCCGTTTGCACTGAGAAACTGCCGTTCCACACCTGCAGGGGGCAGCAGAGCACAGACGGAAAAAAACAAGTAGCCACGTCACTTCTGGGTTCACGGAGGTCATGCGTGCGTGCAGGTTCAGCCACAGATTCGTGCTAGCATGTGATGATAATATTGTTCTCACCATGAAAGCAGGTATAACCGGCTGCTGGAACTTGGCCCTGAAGGTGTGCATCAGCTGCTTGGTTCTGGAGTTGTAGAAGGACAACACGCCTGCAGACACAAAACACCAGTCGTGCGAAACACGACAAACGTGACGAAGAAGCCAGAGTCTTCCGTGTGCGTGGTGGACGTGCTGTGTGTGTGAGTGTGTGCGGGCGAGGACGTGTTTGAGTGTGTGGACGTTCCCCCTCACCCTCTTCGTAGTTGCAGTAGACCCCGATGCGGTCGGGGATGGGGCACTCCAGGGCGCGGGCCTTGTTGTTGTGCTTGGCCGTCAGGCTCTGCTGCAGCCAGTTGTTCAGGTGGATGCACCAGGACGCGCTGCTCTTGCCCAGCTGGTCGAAGCGGCCCAGGTTCCGCAGGGCCACGCCCACGGCGAAGGCCTTGCTCTCCTTGTCGAAGCGGACCTCCCAGTACTGCTGGCCCGCGTCGATCATGGTGTCTCCTGAGAGAGAGGAGGGAGAGTGGGAGGGAGAGAGAGAGGGGGGGAGTGAGAGAGAGGGAGAGACAGAGCAGGGGAGGGTGAGAGAGAGAGGGGGGATTTTGGGGATGATAGAGGGACATAGACCGAGATGAGCGTGATAGAGAGATGGGTGAGAGAAATACTCATAGAAAGTCCCTAGAGCGACTGTTTTGATGTTGCGACATTGGCACGAGCGCGCGATCGAAAGAGAGAGATCGAGAGTAAGGGTGGGCCTATACCCCGATTACCCAGTACGATGTCGGACTCTACCCGTCTACATACCCAGCACGGTGTAGGACTCAGCAGTGAACCTATCCCTGCCCGACCCTGGCCGATGGCGCTCTCTTGGGTGACATCATGGCGGTCCTGAGAGAAGTGGGGCGGGGCCAGCCGAGGAGAAGAAGAAGAAGGAAACACAGATCAGAGAGGCGCTGATGAGCATGTGGGTTCCCCCTGCAGGATGACCCCTGACCCCCGACCCCCCCCCTCGACGGCAGTCACCTGGCAGGGGAGTGCATGGGGGAGTTGGGGGTGCGGATCTTGTCCTTGCGGATCTCCTGGACCTTGCCCCCGCAGCTGTCCCACTCCACGCTCAGGTCCTCCACGCGCAGGTTCTGGTGGGACGAGCCGCCGTCCAGCTTGAACACAAACGCTGCAGGATGGAGAGGACACGGGGGGTCGGGCCTGGAGGGTTAGTGAGTGTGTGGAGGGGTCATGTGTGTGGAGGGATTATGTGTGGGGAGGGTTACGTTAGGTTATGAGTTATGACTCACCGTGTGTTTCCAGGGTTACCGGTTCGGAGAACTCCCCCGCCACGGCCTTGTTACACGCCTTCACGCGAAACGTGATGTAGCGCGTGTCGAAGCGAAGTCCTGGAGGCGAATTACGGTGTCCGTTCAGACTGGTGTCACACGTTTTGTTACACGTGTAAAAGGAGATGCTATACTGCAATTCCTCCTTTTTATTGTTATTTGATACACAAAATCGATCCTTCTCCAGAGACTCGCCAGACTCGTTTATTGCTCTTGTGTCTATTCTGCTCTCTCTCCTCCTCCCCTCCCCCTCCTCCTCCTCCCCCTCCTCCTGCTCCTCCCCTCTCCCCTCCCCTCCTACTGCTCCCCCCCTCCTCCCTCCTCCTCCCCTCCCTGTCCTCCCCCTGCTCCTTCCTCCCCTTCCTCCTCCCCCTCCTCTCCTCCTCTCCTCCCCCTCTTCCTCCTCCTCTCCTCCCCCTCTTCCTCCTCTCCTCCCCCTCTTCCTCCTCCTCCTCCTCCCCCCTCCTCCTCCTCCTCCCCCTCCTCCTCCTCCTCTCCTTCTCCCCTCCTCCTCCCCCTTACCTGTGAGGATGTGCTCCATCTCGCGGATCCCCTCCACCACCATCCAGGATAGTCCTCCCGGACGCGGGGGGGCCCCTCGTGGTTGGTGCGCCGGTGCTCCAGGACGAAGTGGTCTATCTTGGTGTCGGGTTCCGGAAGGGTCCACAGCACCGTCACCGTGTTGTCACACACCTGGCACTCTGACACCTGGATCTCGGGAGTCCCAGGCACTGAAACACAAAGAGGTATGTGTGTTCATGCACGGCTTGCTAAACCTGTTTACCAAATCAAATTTTTTTTAACATAATGGCATCTCTTATATGTATGCACAAAGGTACTATACATCTGTGCTGCAGAGTTGACAGTTCCACAGCCCCTGTATTTGCATTGCAGTGCACTGTGTACAATTAAGAGTGTGCTTAACACCACTTTGAGAATGTTACCTTGTTGGTCACATGACAGTGTTTAAAGAGGAGTTATGTATTCAGCCTGCTGGTCAAGATAAAGAAATCAGGAGACAAAGACTGACCTGGGAGGAACTTAATGGCCTGTAGCATCTCTCTTTCTTGGGTAAAATCCACCATCATGTGACTCATGTTGTCACTGGCCTTTGCTTTCAGAGACAGCCGGAAGGCTGGGGCCATTGTCACGCTGCTCTCGCACAAACAAAGACACACACACACACACGGTGAAACGCGTGCCAAATTCAAATCACCAAAAGGACTGAAAAGACACGTTTGTTTTCCCTAAATCTCAAGTTCTGTGAGCTAGCCACATAACAAAGTAATAACCCTAGTTACTCTTGACTACCACACACAAACAAAGTATTCATAAACAGTTATCTAGGACTCGAAACAAACAGAAAACACCAGAGGGGGGAACAGCAGAGGGACAGACAGGCAGACAGACAGACAGACAGACAGACAGACAGACAGACAGACACACAGACAGACAGACAGACAGACAGACAGACAGACAGACAGACAGACAGGCAGACAGACAGACAGACAGACAGACAGACAGACAGACAGGGACAGACATACAGACAGACAGGGACAGACAGACAGACAGACAGACAGACAGACAGACAGACAGACAGACAGACAGACAGACAGACAGACAGGACAGACAGACAGGGACAGACAGACAGGGACAGACAGGTTTGAAACACAGGAGAGAAGCTGTGGCTCTTCCAGGTTGCTGCAGTGCATGCTACTACAGGACTAGCTGTGGCTGGACTAGGCAGAGCTTGGTTGCTTGTTTTCAGGTGTCATGGAAAGAGCATGCTGCAACACGTTCTGCCGTTGTCGGACTAGAGTAAGTCATGTTCTACGTGAACGGATGGTTTAACCCTTGTGATGCCTTCGGGTCACAACGACCTGAAGGTTCACTACGACCCATCGTTGTGCTCCGACAACTTTACCCAATACAAAAACTAATAAAAAGCGTTTTCTTTTAACCTTCGCGCTGTGAGGGGTGTGAGACAGCCCGACGGTTAAAAGAAAATACTTCACTTTCTTTTTGTATGAGGTAAAGTTGTCACAACACGTGGGGGGGTCACAATGACTGATGGGTAACAATGACCCGAAGACAACACAAGGGTTAAGTGTTAGGACACTTGGATGAAGAAGAAACAGCTATGTACTATACCTATCCTTAATGTCTTTGGCCGCCTGAGGAGAAGCAGGAAGTAAAGGGAGGAGAGAAAGAAGGAGAAAGGATGTACACGGACCGAAAGACAACCGAGTCGCAGCTCATTCTTATAATGAAGACATGATCCCTGTTACGCAATACATTGACGCTGACAAACCAGAACGAAGCTACGTGAGGATAGGCTCGTGTAAACGAAGCTGTTGCCAATAGCGATGACGCAACATCGTTTTGACTTCAGCAGAAGTGAGTCACAGATACCTGGGTAAAATCCTCTGTTTCGGCAGAGCAGAGCGTCTGATTGGCCTGCTCCAGGAGGTCCTCCGAGCCCTCCAGGGCCTTGGAACAGGCGCTCAGCTGATTCTGAGGCAACAGACGAACACACAAGCGGGCGAGGTCAGGGCAAGACGTCATCTGTATTCGGCTCTGTTCATTAATCACGCTAAATAACACCGGGGACTGTGCTCGCTGTAGCCGTGGGAGTCGTCGGAGGATATCGTGACTCAGAACATCGTGTTTTATGACTTTCTGAGGAGGAGGAGGGAGCTCAGTGGTACTTAACCCTGGCCTCAGGGAACCCCTCCTGTCCTGCATGACGTTTCTCTGCTCCAACACACCTGATTCAAATAAACGGGTCGTTATCTAGCTCTGGTAGAAGCCTGGTAACGAACGTGCATTTGAATCAGGTGTGTTGGAGCCAAGAAACACCTGAAACATGCAGGCCTGGGGGTTCCCTGAGGACCAGGTGTAAGAACCACTGGTCTAGCGCAGTGGGCGGAGCGGAACCCGCGAGCTCACCTGTAGTTCGTAGGTGCGACTGGCCCTCTCTTGTTTTATACGCGTCACCATCCCTTCCTTCAGCTCGTCCAGGACGGAGCCCAGGGAGGTAAACTCAGCCTCCATGTCCTCCTGCACGCGGTTCGAGTTCATCTGGGACACAGGAAGTGGAAGCAATGTGAGAGGAATCCTTCTGATTGGCTAAAGCTGTTGCGGTGTGGATGCTTGTCTAACGGTTTGCCTTTACACTAAAGTTTAGATGACTTGTGCGTTGCACATTGATCTGTTTCAACGCCCAACTGCTAGCTACTTGACGGATGTGTGAGTGTGAGCGATCGATGCTTTACCTCCAGGTTTTGTAAGCTCTGTTTGAGACAACAGACAAAGTTTTGAATCTCTTCATTCTTCAGGGCTAGGGTTGTGGTGATCTTCCTGAGGGATTCCTTAGGGACAAAAACAATTGATCATTTAAGAGCAGCTTAGATTACATGGTTTCGTAAAAACGATTGCTCTCCGGGGTAATTTTGTCTCTGACTAGGGAGGGAATGGCCGGAAGGAGCGCATTCATAATTTAATAACGCAGCTGCAATGAGGTTCATACAACTGCAGACCATGATCCACAACGACTCTCCCACCCACAACATAATATCTGTCTTGACACATTCAAATGATGTAATGCACTAGCCTATATTGCGACATACAGCGGAATAACTATGTAATTTCTCCAGCGTCAGGTCAGTTCACTCCAAAGAGCTTTAAACCAAATAGACCTAGCGAAATGAATTTTCCGCAGGGCCCCATTCATCCCAACGGATACATGTTTGGGTCTGCGACTCAGGTCTACGACTCCAAAAGCTACGATATTTCCTCGTATGCAATGCATAAAGCAATCGATACCACTATTTCGGGACCTGTCACGGACAGGCTCGTATGTTGTAACGAGCTGTTCATCTTGGTGAACACGATGAGTAGGATTGAGGGCAACGCAATCATCGTGGATTTTGAAGCAGTAAATTGCTCAAAAACGGTATCTTCTGTAAGATACAGCGGGCACTGCTTACAAATTCATTTTCAGTTCAGCTATGTCACAGTATAGGACAAGTCAAAGACATAAGACGGCACAAAGTCCGCTATCCTCTCCCCTTTTCTTTGTACGCCCTGCAACCCGCCTCTACAAACATAGAAAACACCTGTTTTGCCAGTTACATCTTACCTTCTGTTCACACATCTTGCCGGCCCAACGAACCAATTCTGGGCTGTACCGTATTATTAAAAGTTGTATCAACCGTATCCTCGTTTAGTCTTATTTGCACAACTGGGTTGGTACTGATGCTGCTAAAGTGCATTGCATCTTCGGTCCAACGCCTACTAGGGCCAGTGTGTGTTTTGCGCAGGCGCAACAGAGCAGCTTGGGGGATGTAGTTCCAAGGAGGTAAAGTAAACCATTGGAACAAACCAGGACCGCGCTTATTTCTATGGTTTTGCGCGTGCACAGTTGTATAATTTAGAAAGATGAACCCGTAATTAATTGTCTCATCTTACTTTGTGCCTTTTGTATCAGTTGCAGGTTATGTATGTTCACTTAATCATGTAACATGTTCTATGTTCATCTAATGTCTGTTTTTAATCAACTATGTTCGTATACGTTGTTTTAAAGTCCCTCTCATGCTGTTGCTGCTCTTTTGCTCCACTTAGCCAATCACAACACAGTATGTTTGAGTTAATCACTGGAAGCCAAACAAACACTCACATTCAATGAAGATTGTAGTGGCAAAATGTGAAGTAACACATTTGCACCAAAAACCACAAGCAAGTCAGGAATACCACCCGTACTTCGAGAACTACATTAACACTGTGACCACACACACACTTGCATGCCACCCAGTGCAAAGGCGTACCATCGAGAATGCCCGAGCTACACACAGGGCTTTCAAAGTTTAATTACAAGAGTAATGTTGTGATAAAACAGATGCAACAAGCAAAGTCTTCATGTGCCAACTGTAATGTTTGTGGTTATCTGAGCACCCTTCCAAACCCCCGAGCAGGTTGCATTATTTGGTATATGTGAAACTCCTCCTCCCACACACACACACACACACACACACACACACACACACACACACACACACACACACACACACACACACACACAGTCCTTCCTCATTTCACACAGCAGATCAGCAGTGACATGAGGAGATCAAGAAGCCCACCTCTGACACAACAGACGTCTAGAGGAAAATGTTTCTATTGCTGTTAGTTACAGGTAAGTTCACCCTTATCCTTCAAATCAATGGCAGAATGCAGTATTTCAGTGTTGGATTATGTATGGGGGACACCTCCTCTTCGACTTTACACGGGACTTTAACAACTTTTTATGTATTGAGTGCGCTTGTAATGTGATGCTCACTATCTAGTACCTGGGGGTCAGATGGCTGAGCGGTGAGGGAGTCGTTGTTGGTTCGATTCCCCGACTGTGCCAAATGACGTTGTGTCCTTGGGCAAGGCACTTCACCCTACTTGCCTCTGGGAAAATGTCCCTGTACTCACTGTAAGTCGCTCTGGATAAGAGCGTCTGCTGAGTGACTAAATGTAAATGTAGTACCTAACAGTGGAATATATTGTCTGTGGATTCTCTTTCTCCACTATACCCGATCGTCTGTCATCGCCAGCAGTGTTGGTGGACAGTGCGGAGGTGTCTGTGATTATGGATCCATCCCCTAGAACAGTGGAAGCCCTCCCCGGCTCTACTCTCATCCTCAACTGCAGCTTAGAACTCCAGAATGTAAAAAGGTGTTCCGTGAGTTGGTTTTTCAGCCAAACTGCTTCCAGCTCAGGTTGTTTGTCTCCGAGGCGATACGATAGATGGTCGCTGAACCGGACGGAGGATCCCCTCGTACGTGAAGATACAAGAAAATATAATTCTTTAACTCTTACTAGCGTTACCAACAACGACAGTGGCTGGTACTATTGCAGAGTGACTGTAGACATCCCTGTCTTACACCAGACAGACTGCAACAATGGAACACGAGTAATTGTATGTAAGTATCCATTTCATTTACATCCACAGTTGTACTATTGTGTGTAGAGGAACACAGACAGAAATATGACAGTTAAATAAGAGTTAAAACTATTTCTCCATGGCAGTTAAGGGCAAGATGGAAAGTACAACCAGTTCTTTAAAAACGGATGAACCAGGTGTGTGAATGTATGTGTGTGGAGAGAATGACCGAGTGGGTGTGTAAAGTTAGCAGTATGTCATCATGCCAAAATTATATGTGCTCAGATATCTCTTTTAAAACTCATAACGTGGCCCAGTCCAATTAGAAATGGACTGTATAAAGTCAATTTCTATAAAGTATGCAAGCTGTATAAAGTCAATAGACAGACTGTGAAGGAAAAAGGGAAAAAAAAGGTCACCCACATCTTCCTTCCACAGTGCCTCCCACCAACAGTTCAGACGAGGAAGTGGCTCTTGCAGGCTGGATGCTGTGGGCGGCTGTGGGAGCGGGCAGTGTCATCCTGGTCATCGTGTTCGGGATGGTGATCTGTACCTTGCACAGACGAAGACGGCACAGAGACAGAGGTATGATTTATGCTCTGGACAAAGTCATCGAGAATGTTTGTAGAAAGTCATGTAACCTACTTATTTGCGGGTTCCTTTTGTGTTGGTTTGGCTAGTAGCCAACATCTAAGGTTAGTATCATAACCTGAATTGTTATAGGACAATGAGTCATACGGTCGGGGAATAAGAACAGTTTCATTGTGCAAAGGTACAGAGAGAAATGAGTGCAAGGCCTTGTGGTCTCTTTTAAAGTATAGCTGAGAAAAGCTTGACTCGCTCAAAGCTTGCTTGGCTCAAGGCTGAGCTGGAGCGAGAGCAGGTGGTATGTGGTTAGACAATGCTGAGAAAAGCGAGGGGGGAGGTTCTGGTGGTGTCAGATGCTTCATGGTTACTTTACTTACTTACTAACAACCTACATTTTTAAACAGTACAGATTTGACCTTCTGGCCTATACTGCGCTAGGAAACTCTTGCATTGAGTTTTTTTTCTGGGAGTTTTTCCTTGTCTTCCTTGAGGGTTTAGGTTGGTTGAGGGGCAGCTCTATGGGCATATGTGAAGCCCTCTGTGACATGCTTGCGTGTAAAAAGGGCTATACAAATACATTTTCGATTTGATTTGATTGGAACTGGAAGTGGAACTGATGCACACAATATGGTCAAATATGTTTTTGTCTGTGTCTCTTTTCAGAGTATCCAATCTATGCAAACACACGAGCTAACTGTGTAGGGAAACAGCCGTCTCCACGTCCAGGCATGCAAGCCGACGGCAAGAATATCCATGCTTCTCACTTAAGGACTCCAATCCCTCACAGAAACCATGACTACCAACGAAGTCCAAAGCATTAATTGTCTGAGTGCTATACATTATCACATATTTTATACACTGTCAATCAATGGTGATCAAGTTCTCAAGTGTGTATGGCCTTTTTCTATCCATTTTATACTAATAGGCTCTAGCCTACTTGTTTAGCTGTATGTTTTCCCTGCTTTATGGCACATATAGTATTGATAGATCAGATCATTTAATGCTGGCTGTTGTTAAAGCATTATGTCCTTGGTGATTCCATATAGCTGACGTCTCGTTTAAACTTGTGTCATTTGAATGGAATAGCCTTACATCACATGCCATGTTTACACTTTCTTTTTACCCATAGCATTTTTTTTTATACTTGTAAATTCACAATTAAAAATGTTTGCAGGCATTGCTGCAAATAAAGGCACATGCATAGCATGCAAACATATAGGCCAATCAATGGGCCCTGTTTCCCAGACTTGGATTAAGCCTAGTCCTATACAAAACCTTTTCGATTGACATCTTGGTGTAAAAACGGGGCCTGTAGTTTAATATCTTAGATTTTCAAAGGGTAGTACCAGGGGCGATTCTATAGGATCAGACCTTTAGGGGTGCTCAGGCCCCAATGAGAATGTGATTTATGTTCTTAATCTGCGCCATCAAATTAACTATCCTACCTACTTCGGTTTTACTGGCAGACTACAAACGTTAAAGTTGCATGGAGACACTGGATATTAAACCTGTTTAGAGCCCTTTGAACCTGTAATTGTTTGTCATCTGCCACTAACAGACACGTTTGCAAAATCTTACGTTAGAGCACTAAAATGTATTTAAGATAATAATAATTAAAAAATATATACATATTTATAGGGGTGCTGAGATGAAATTTAGGGGTGCTTGAGCAAATCGACACTGGGTAGTACAATTAATATCATTCAATTTTCTTAGTCATGAACACAAGTCAAAACTAGTTCAGCGATTTAATGAAGTTAAATGCGCGCATGGATCGCTTTAACCCCTTGTTAAAACGAGTGCACATCACTCACAACTCAAGTGTTTGCTGCAGCATTTGCCTTTAAATTTAAATGTAAATTTACATTGTTGGGGTGTGTCAAAACGTGCACGTTGAGTCGTACAAAAGACGTCGCACCGTGCACCGTGAAGACAAAAGGCAAGTGTGAAAATAGATTGTAAAACAAATGTCACGTGACAGAGCCACAGGCTATCCCAGTCAGGTATGGGAGTGAAGACTCATGTTCAGGGAGCGAAGTTGTGGTCTGTCGCTTGGAGTTGGAAAGACGAGTCTTAACCGCAACGTTCTTCGTAGAAAAGATTTCCCTTACTTATTAAATACATCGTAAGAACATCGTTTAACTCACCATCGACGGTAAGGCATGCAGTTATTTTAATCTCGTAGCGAGTTTTTTGTTGTTGTTGCGTGTAACTGAGACTGTTTTTAACCTGCGTGAATCTCTTCAAGCGGTCTGCGCAAGGGGTTTTTTTAAATATGCTATGGTAGACAGCACAGGTGTATTGTGATTTTGTTATCGTGTAATTCTTGTAGGACTCTGATTATGTTGTAAATTACTTTGTTTTGTATACTATTGTTTTGTAAAATTATTTTGTATATGAAAATGTTCACCTAAAACTTAAAAGTTGTATGCCCTGTTGTCGTATTAAATAGTATCTGCAACTAGCTATTTTCTTGGCAAATGTTTTGGTGCTGTTGTTGACAAATTATTTGATATGTGTTTTATGTCGCTTTGAGCGGCAGTGATTCCCTGCGTGGTCTGTGTCGCTACATGCTTTCAGGGCATGTCGCATGTCCCACTTGTGTCAATGCCCCCAAATCAATAAGTATTGATTTCTGCAGTTGAGCCCCAAATGGGTGGATATGGTGCATTGGACTCGCTCACAGTGGAGTCGACAGTAGTGTTTCAAATCAGACTGTGCCAAGCCCCACTCATGAGGAACCAGTCCGAGTGTTGAGGGAACTCATATTTAGCTGTTTCCTCTTGCTGGGACTTGCCTGTGTGTGAACGAGTTCTGGTTTTCTACTGCTAGAACCCAGTTTTTTTTAAGAACAGTCAATGCAGCAAAAGTATCAATAGAGTAAGATATCAAAACTCTATGTGGAATTTGCCTAAAAACTGTTCACCTTGCTAATAGAGAAAGTAGTTAGGTTTGACAATTAACCAAACTTTCCAAGGGAACCATGTCAGGCATAGGACCTGCCAAACTGTTTTATTATTTCAAATAATGACCTTCCTCTGTTCCTCACCTTCAAAACGAAGCATGTGGACAATTTAGCAGAATGATAAAATAATTTGTTTGGGTTAACTTTGTCGAAAACATAACCCAGTCATGCACTGGGTGTGTGGTTTTCCACTCAGTGGCGTTTCATAACACTGGCTGTGACACAGGGAGTGTCGGAGGTGAACTCCCTCTCAAAGTCAGTTTCCTGTTCGGGGGCCGTGACGAGTGGAACACCGTGTTATCCAGACCTCTGGTTAATCAGTGACAGCGTTAGACGGATACACCACAACAAGCAGACAAGTCCCGCTGATATTGCACACGTTTACGACTCAAATGAAACAGATTTCGACATTGAACCACCCCCCCCCTTTTCTCACCAGTCGTCCTCTGTGCTTTGATGACTGGAATAAGGGATGGTGCTTTATCGTAAAGGATGTTGAGATCTCAAAGTCTGGGAGAGAGGGTGGGTCTTATCTTTTGACGTATTCGATCACTATCTGATCAGACTAAAAGAAACACAAAAGTGTGCCTGGGATTGTTTGGGCTGTTAGACACTCGAGCGCTGTTGTCATGTGTGCTCAGTGGACGCACGAGCTGGTTACGCTGGCTTTTCTGGAAAATTGAGCGTCTATTCTAGACAAAGCGTAAAGAAACCGAAGGGCCGAATTGAACAGAGAGGCATCGTCCTGGAGACCGCGTGACGTCGTTGCCCGTTCTCATGGCGAGCAGAAGAGTTTAAATATCTCTTTTTAGTAACATGGCCCTGGCACAGAAATGCTAGTGTATTTGTCTTGAACAGTGGCACCACGAGGCCTAAACCTAACCCAGTGACACTATTTAGGGGGTAGGTACCGCCATCTTGTTTGTCCGTGTGTCGAGACACACTACTACTACCACCACCACCACGGCAGACCTAACCACACGTTCAGTCTCCCCTGTCGTGACTCACGTCGCCGAAGCAACAAAGGGGGAGGAGAAGAGCAACTGCCGTGTTCCGTTCTATTATTGTAGACATACCTGCCTGTCTGCGGAGCTTGAAATGATCTGTCAAACCCGGTGAATAACAACCAGGAGTCATTCTTCTCCAGCTGTAGTGCTCTCCGCTACAGCCCCACCCAGTGCCCCGAGGCGTCAGGTATTCGAAACATCCCCGCTCCTCCAAAACACCGGAGCTGTCCCGTGCGTGCTCCAGCTCGCCTTGTGTCTCAACAAGACAACAAGAGGGAACCGGCGTGAGGGTTCGCGAGGGTCTCCTGTTACGACGCAGGAGGGCGTGGAGCCGACCGCGACACCTAGCTGTCCTAAGCCCGCGGATTTGTATCGGGCCCTCTCAGCAGATAAAGGGCCTGTTTGAGTGAAAACTGGGAGTGTTTTTTTTCCTTTCCATTTAGCTGTGCTTTGGTTTAGCCTACGAATATTCGAATGTCTTTGTTGTGCCTACTCCCAGTGTTGCTGTTTCACAGAGCAGCCGGTGCTCGTGTTGTCACAGCAGAGCACACCCTCTGTTTTAAGCGCTACTCAGTTCACAGGGGAGGATATCTCGGAGGGCTGGGTTATCAGCGTGATCCACTTGAGAGGCACAAACCTCAAGTTATCACAGCTGTTTTTGTTGGCCTAATCAGGAGGAAGCCAACCATGGTTCTTATCGGGGCAGGGGGGGGGGCAGGAAGGCGAGACGAGGTGGAGATCTCTTCATTTGAATTTCAAACAGTCGTTGCTTTCCTCTCTCTTTGCACCGTAGGCAGATCTGCTTCTCTGTTAATCACCACCTCTGTCAGTAGTAGACATCCCGATGAGCCTGGAACCATCACAAACTACTGTGTGCTTGCAATATGAAAAGAAAGTCTATATTGGTCATTCGCTACCCCATCTCATTTACGAAAGTCCGTTATTTGTGTGTGTGTTGTGATCCTCTCACAGAGCCAGTGGAGCTGGGTGATGACCTCTGACATGGGAAGGCCGAGGTGAGGTCCCTCTGCCGGCCTCAGTAGCTCTGTCACCATGGTCACCATGGTCGCCCCCCCCGGCCCCAAGAGGAGGCTGCAGCTGTGGATTAACCCCGTGTTGGAGGCTAACGCCGACCTAGCCCACCACCTGCCCAGACACCAGGACGGCGACTTTCAAGAGGGACATGCTAGCTTTTTGATCCGGGGCGCATCAACGGGACCCTTTCTCCCCCCCCTCCCCCATCGCAGACCCTCCCTACCCCTCCCCCACAGCAGTGCCAACCCCCCCCACCCCCCCCCTCCCTAGACCTGACCTCCTCCCCCATCGCAGACCCTCCCCCATCCCCCTACCCCCACAGCAGTGCCAACCCCCACCCACCACATACCCTCCCCCACCCTCTACCCCACAGCAGTGCCAACCCCCACCCACCACATACCCTCCCCCACCCCTCTCCCCCACAGCAGTGCAAACCCCCCCCCCAGACCTGACCTCCTCCCCCTACCACAGACCCCACCCCTTCCCCCACCACAGGGCCTCCACCCCACCCCCCCCCCTCAGACAGCCCCCGAGCCATGTCTGCTCTCTGGCCTCTCAAGGTTCTCTGTGGCCTGTTCCTTCCTCTGTCCATCAGCGAGCATGTCAGCCTCCACTGTGTCCCTCGGAAGACCGTCCCCTACCAGGGTAAGCCCTCTCCCTCTCTGCTTCCTCCCAGCCGGGGCATCTGTTTCCTGCGGGGGGACGTTTCAGCTCACGACTTTAAAGGGGCCTGTCACACGATACATCACGAACCACCAAGCACATTCATGTTTGCATCAAGCAGACCCCCTCCTCCGCCCCCCCCCCTCCGCAGACACCAGCTGTTGATTGGTTGGTTTGTTGTGGTTGTTCCGTCCGTGTAGAAGGTCTGAAGGTGTTCAGGGAGGAGGGGATCTGGAACTACTCCACCATGCTGGTGAGAGAGGACCTGGGCGTGCTGATGCTCGGGGCGCGGGAGGCCGTCTACGCCCTCGACATGAACGACGTGTCCAACAAGACGGCCGGGGTGAGGAGCCGGCTCGGGTCCACGGGTTCGATTCCGTGAACCGGCGCCATGTTGGATTAGATAAGAGGCTGCCTTTTAATAAACGAGACTTTGTCTTGTAAAGCATAGAACATTTAAAATATATATAACATATTTAATAATATATATATTATTAATAATAATATATATAATAATAATATATAATAATATATATAATATATATATCATTATTAATAATATACAATATATTAATATATATATATATATTATTGTCATAATATTTAAAAGACGGACAGATAGAGCCTAGAAAACACAGCTTTTGTCTTCACCTCAGAGGGAGTTGAACCCAGTGCAGCGCAGCCTCAATGACCTCGGCACACCTTGACCGTAAACGTCTGTTGTTGCAGGTGTACTGGGGAGTGACGCCGGACAAACAGAGGGAGTGCACGTACAAGGGCAAAGACGCGGAAGTAAGTCCAGCAGGAAACCGTTCCCTCCACACGCTCGGAAAAAAGACCAAGCGGTCTACCTCTCACCGCTCACCGTACTACCACATCAAGCCGAAACACACACACACACACACACATGACTGTATGTATTACTGGACCAGCCTTGACCAGGGGGTCCAAAAGGAACACGTGTTCAGTCCACTTCACATGAACTGTGCACCGTTCGGCCTTGCTCTTATTCTTATTGTGTCCTGTTCCAGGTGGAATGTCGTAACTACATACGGACTCTCCATACTGTGGCTGGCAACCGAATGTATGTGTGTGGCACGAATGCCTTCAGTCCCGTCTGTGACTATATGGTATGTGTATTATGGGATGTGTATATGGTATGTGTATATGGTATGTGCGGCTGGGAGTTTGCTGCCTATCTCCGACCTCCCCTGAACGTTTCGAATGACTCTAGGGGTCATAGGGTCAAGCACCTGCTCCCTGTGTTTCCTTATTTACTCTGGTCGTCCAGTAAGGAAGGAAGCGATACACTATTAAAACAAACTGTGTTCTCAACGGGAAACTCTGTCCCGAGTTTGAGAGTGAACTTATGGCGTCTCGTTTTCTCAGTTGTTAAAAGATTGTACTTGGCTCGATACAGCGCCCAAGTATAAGATATGTTGACATCTGGCATGGAAATCTCTTAGGAATGATATTTTAAAAACGCTCTCTTGTTTTTCCCGGTAGACCTACAGCGACGGGACGCTGACTTTGGACGGGCTGCAGGAGGAAGGGAAAGGGAAATGTCCCTTTGATCCCTTCCAGAGGTACTCCTCCATCATGATTGGTTAGTGTTTGCTTCTGGCAAATCAAAGTTCAGTGAGAGAGAGAGAGAGAGAGTGTGAGTGTGTGAGAGAGGGTGGGGGGGGTGAGAGTGAGAGACTACTGGTTAAAGTGCATCAACGGAGAAAGCCGATTGGCTGATACAGGCTCCTGGTTGTTCCTGCTAGCTCCTTCTGTGTGTCTTTATCAGGTGAAGACTTGTACTCTGCCACCTCCATCAACTTCCTGGGCTCTGAGCCAGTGGTGCTACGCAGCACCAAGACGACGCTCCGCACCGAGTTTAAGAGCTCCTGGCTCAACGGTCAGCTCCGCCTCCCTGCTGCCTCCCTTTTTCCTCCCCCTGCCTCCCCCCCCTGCCTTCTGCTACCCTGCTTCCCTCCCTGCCTCCCTCCTGCCTCTCCCACTGTCTGTTTCCCACACACTAAACTGTCTGACGTCATGACGATGCACATCAGACCGTGTGTGCAGCAGGAGATAAGAAGTCAGCGTTTTCTGTTTTCCCCTGACAGAGCCAAACTTTGTCTACATGGACTTTGTCCCCGAGAGCGAGGACAGCGACGCGGGCGACGACGACAAGGTCTACATGTTCTTCAGCGAGAACGCCATGGAGTACGACTTCTACAACAAGCTGCAGGTGTCCCGCGTGGCCCGCGTCTGCAAGGTCAGAGGCATCGACGTCGTTACGCCGCGGCGGCAGTTCCTGGTTCGACCCTCGATTCGAGCGAGCCGATTGGCTGACTCTCTCTTCCTCTGTGGTGCTGTGGGCCTGCAGGGGGACATGGGAGGCCAGCGGACGCTGCAGAGGAAGTGGACGTCGTTCCTGAAGGCTCGCCTGGACTGCTCCGTGCCGGGGCCCAGCCTGCCCTCCATTGTCCAGGACGTCTTCCTGCTGAAGGACGACGACTGGAGGAAGAGCGTGTTCTACGCCGTGTTCACGCCTCAGTCGTAAGTAGCCCCCCTCCCCTCCCCCCCCCTGGTTGTCGTGGTTTCACAGTTACTGACTGACTCGCTCTCTGTGGCTTGGTGACAGGAAAGCGGAAGTGAGGTATTCTAAGCTCTTGCCTGGAAAGTGTGATAACCTGAGGTTTCCAGCGCGGCGTTGTTGATTTCTGTTTTGCGCGTGTCTCCAGGCCGACCTCCGACGTGTCGGCCGTGTGCGCGTACAGCACGTCTGACATCAGCCACGTGTTCGACGAGGGGAAGTTCAAGACGCCCGTGACGGTGGAGACGGCCCACGTGAAGTGGGTCATGTTCAGCGGGGAGCTGCCCGTCCCCAGACCTGGAGCTGTGAGTCTCCCCCGCTACACCTCACTGCTGCATCACTCACACACACCTCACTGCTGCATCACACACACACACCTCACTGCTGCATCACACACACACCTCACTGCATCACACACACACACCTCACTGCATCACACACACCTCACTGCTACATCACACACACCTCACTGCTGCATCACACACACCTCACTGCTGCATCACACACACCTCACTGCTGCATCACACACACCTCACTGCTACATCACACACACACCTCACTGCTGCATCACACACACACCTCACTGCTGCATCACACACACACCTCACTGCATCACACACACCTCACTGCTCATCACACACACACACCTCACTGCTGCATCACACACACACCTCACTGCTGCATCACACACACACCTCACTGCTGCATCACACACACCTCACTGCTACATCACACACACCTCACTGCTGCATCACACACACCTCACTGCTGCATCACACACACACCTCACTGCTCCCACACACACACACCTCACTGCTGCATCACACACACCTCACTGCTGCACACACACACACCTCACTGCTGCATCACACACACACACCTCACTGCTACATCACACACACCTCACTGCATCACAGACACCTCACTGCTGCATCACACACACACCTCACACACACACACACACCTCACTGCTGCATCACACACACACACCACACACACACACACACACACTGCTGCATCACACACACCTCCCTGCTACATCACACACAGCTCACTGCTGCATTACACACACCTCACTGCTACAAGCTGCCGACTTGCGTGGAAATCCATAGGGGCGTTGTCATGGCGGCGGGCTTGTGTTTCAGTGTATCAACAACGCGGCCAGGGAGCAGGGGATGACGCGCTCGCTGGACCTGCCCGACAAGACGCTGCAGTTCATCCGGGACCGACCCCTCATGGACGAGGCGGTGAGCCCGCTGACGGGGCGCCCCCTACTGGTCAGGAGGGGAGCCATGTTCACGCGCATCGTGGTGGACACGGTGCGAGCGCTGGACGGAGAGACCCATCCCGTCATGTTCATCGGCACAGGGTGAGACCGCGGGAATGCACGTCGAGGAGCGAGCTGTCGGGTTGAAAACGTGTTGGGGGAGGGGGGAGGATCCGGAGGATTCTGGGGGTTGCGGTTGATCTGACTTGGGCGAACGCGCCTGGTTGTCTTTGCAGAAAACGGCTCTGTGGAGAAGGCGGTGAACTACGCCGGGGAGATGTTCATCATCGAGGAGATCCGGCTGTACAAGACTCCGGAACCCATCAGGACTCTGCGTCTGTCCTCCAGCAAGGTAACGAGAACTTCCTGTCTGAGGTCGGGTGTTACGTTGTGTCTCCGTGGCGATTATCGATCCCGGTCACCATTTATTAGTATTTTTATGATCGTCATTCACTGATATTTGCTAGTATGGGAGGCCAGTCCACAACTCGCATCTAACGACACCTTCATGACACCAGCAACTGTGTGTGTGTGTGTGTCCAGGGTCAGTTGTATGTAGGTTCGGGGTACGGTGTTGTGCAGCTACCTCTGAGCGACTGTGGTCGATACCAGTCGTGTGCGGACTGCATCCTGGCCAGAGATCCTTACTGTGCCTGGGACCTCCCCTCTGATCGCTGCTCACCGGTCCCCCGACCACAGCCTCCCTCGGGCGGGTAAGAACACACAAGCAGCCCGGCACTGCCCACGCCTCACTGACTTGCACTATGACGAAAAGAGTATGCAATGAATATTGTAAGTAAAAAATATATAGTTTTTGAACGACTGTTTTCTGATCTTTCAGTGATATGATTCAAAGTCTACAACATGGCGATATCTCACAGTGTCCAAATCCAGGTATTTATACACATTCGGAAGTGAAACGGAACGAGCGAAAACTCACAACGAGTGTAGTCAGCACATCGCTCGCACAAGCCTAGACTTGGCCAGCGAGTATGGGCTTGTCCCTGACAGTTTGTCTGTGTGTGTCTCTTCCAGATGAGGTAACCGTGGAGACGTACACTCTCGTGTCCGGCCACCACATCAAGCTGCAGTGCCGGCCAGACTCCAACCTGGCCCGAGTCAGCTGGCGTTTCTCCGGCCGCGTCCTCCGCTCCGACGACAAGCACTACGTCTACGACGGCGGCCTCCTCATCCTCAACGCCTCCTCGTCGGACGCCGGACGCTACACGTGCGACTCCGTGGAGCAGGTGGCCGGCCGACCGTACGCCAAGACCGTGGCCGCGTACGAGGTGCGGCCCAGGACGCCGCCCAGCCCGCCTCCCACCGCGCAGCCAGACGAGGAGGAAACGGTAAAGGAGGAAGAAGAGGAGACGACGGAGCCTCCAACCAGCGCCATCACCCCGGCCCCAGGACAGCCGGTCCGCACGCGGCCCATGGACCCACCTCTAACCCCTCAGTCTCACAGCGACGCAGAGCGGCTGGTGGGGCTGAAGGTGGCCGTGGTTCTGCTCACCCTGTTGCTAGCCGCCACGTTGGCGTGGAACCTGAAAGGACGTTGTCGACGCTTCCTCCCGCAGAAAGCAGGCGCCGGTCAGGGGAAAGCCCCGTCTTCAGACTACGTGGATTCTAACAGGACTACAGGGCAGAAGCTGCTGCCGCCGTCGTCGTCCATCATCACCACCACCAACGCCATAAGCACCAACAACACCATCACCGCTAATTCTAAAAACAATAACCACGCGCACGTTGACATTCTAAGGAACGGGGAGCACCTCTTCTCAGGCAGGCACGTTTCGAGTCCGGACGGTTTGGGATTCATCAATGACGAGTCTGAGATCTGACTGTACGTTACTATGGTGACCTGACTTGGAGCTCTCTAGACAGCCAGCTTGTTCACTCAGAAACACTAAGGCCCTGTATTTGGAGAATTCATCATTATGTATATTGTGTATGATTATTTTTTAGATCATTTTGACAACATCTTGATGTGTTTTGCCTGTGGCTGATATTATTTATTTGACAAGATTTGTAATTTTTCTATCCTCGATAGTTCCACGTGTTCATCTGGCCAATCGTGTTTGAGGACCCAGACATTTCAATCCAATGAGAGGACTGTTGATATTGATGACTAGTTGCCGTGGGCGCCCAGGGCGGGCCATGGCGGAGGGGGGATGTCATTTGAACCACGATCTGACTGTACATTTCTTTACAACTCGTTTGTTGTCGAGGGGAAATTAAAGGAGCGTGTTCTCGTTGCTCTGTGTTTACCTCGACACGTGTCATTAGAGAACGGCGCTGCCGCACACTGACTCACGCCCGATTCAGTCAAAAACACTCTCGAGGTTCTGAAGATCTCTGTGTTCTGTCATTATCACCCTTTCAAGAGCAACATTAAATCATCTCAACGACGATCAAGAACCTTCTAGACCGTGTCCAAATCACACGTACACGTCCCCCAGTGGAAACAGGGGGGCAGTATTTAGTACTGTACATAGCAAGCTAACACACTGCAGACAGAATACCTAATCCAAGTAGCTGTTTGTCCCAGGTAGGTAGGCGGGACTATCCAACCTGAATCACCATGATGCGATTCTGTGACTTCTGTTGTGCGCTGGCATCCCAGTATAGCTGTCCATCACTTCCAACTGCCAAAATATTTGAATATGAAAATCAGGAATAACACTTTTACCCAGTGAGGGAGCAGCAGGTTTTGTAACAACGGTTTTAAATAAGAATATTTATTGAAATTGTTAGACATTGCATAAACACATAACCTTTTCAAGAATGTATCTCATATTTTCTAATACCTGTATTAATTACAGAATTGAGACAAAGTAAAACAAACCTATGAATTCAAAATAATTCTCATGGCAGTCCAACCTTTTTTAAAGAGAAAACAGGAAGTGAGATGGGTGGCTAGCGATTCTCTCAGCCACAATGTAAACGTCGTTCTCCGGTCTGAAGAGCTGTTTTTGAACACTGACTGGAGAGAAGAAGTGCTCCTATAACACCAGGGCACTAGGACCGCACAAAACCCATCATGTGGCTGCCCAACGAGAGAGAAGACCAGTGCACATTGAGCAAAACACAAAAGGGCAGCGGTGGATCAGTGAAGGCATTCCTATAATGGTTCAGTGTCTCGAGAGTTACGAGGATGAAAATGTGTATTAGTGTGGTTCTCTGGGCGTCGTCATAACGACATAGCTTTACTTAAGGCTAAAGTCAAGCGAGAGGGCTTCTATATACAAGATCTGCTTGTAGGATTAAGGCATAGCTAGTTTTAGGAAATAAGGCAAAATTAGAGCAAGCAAGAAAGTGTCACAAACACATGGGGAGGTGCCGTGATTTAGATTCACACCAAAACTCGAATCACTAGAATAAAATAAAAAAGAGCATGCTCTCTATCAAGTTTCATATCAAACTCCAAAGGCAAAACCACCAATTCCATGTTCACTTTGACAGTATCGATCAAGATATCCTTTCGATGCACTATACATACTTGAATGTGATTGGTCAGTAGGCATCTAAGATTGCTGTAGTTCAGAGGTCATGTTGTTGGCATGGTTACTTTCCCCCTGTCAGAACACTACTGTTTGAGTACAGACAATCTAGAGAGGGTCCCAGCTGGATTTTTCTTCTTCTCTCTTGGAAAAAAGGCATATGAATCAAATTCCTATACAGAGTTGAAGATCATGTAAACATATGAATTGGAATGGGTCAGTTTTGGAAGTTCTGTCAACGTTTTCCAGTTACCATGGAAAGGCTTTTCCATTCATGTTACATCGCCTCTTGGAGTCTCATTCACATTCTTTCAAAACACACATCAACGTGTCAAATGTGGTGTAGTGGTGCAATTTACTGTTCCGCTGTCATCTGCATGCTATGAAATGTCGCTCTTTGTCTCCCCCTAGCGTCCATTTTTATTTTACCAGGGGCCATTTTCTGGGTAGCTTGGCACTGCGGCTGGGTACTGAGGCAGACTGGGGCCAGTCTCAGCGATGGCGTTGAAGCCAGCCTCCCTCACAGGGGCACTCTTCCACAGTCCAGTGCTCCACTCCTCTTGGGCGCGCTCCAAACTGCCACCTCCTCCACGGTACAGCCGGTGGACCTATGAGGACGAGGCCACTCTTGAAAAGGGGTGTGTCTTTTGTGTGACAAGTGTGCGTGTGGTGCTGACTGACAGAGTGTGTGTGTGTGTGTGTGTTGGACTCACCCTTATGAGAACCAGTCCCATGAGCACAGTCACCAGGGTGAAGAGCAGAGCGGAGAACAGCATGACGACGGCAGAGCCCACGTTGTAGCTGAAGAACATCACGGTCGCGATCCAGCCACTTGGGGAGATTCGGTGAGTGAGGCGGGTGGTGAGGTTAGTACGCCAAGGCAAGTGCAAATGTAAACACACGGTGCGACGGTGCAACAGTGCAGTCAAACGTGAGGATGTTCTACCGCCAAGCAGCGGACACATATTTGCGATGATTTGTGTGATGAAGCCAGGAGTGTCATGTCAGAAGTTTTGCCACGCAGTACATTACATTTAGTCATTTAGCAGACGCTCTTATCCAGAGCGACTCACAGTAAGTACAACTTACTCCCCCCGAGGCAAGTAGGGTGAAGTGTCTTGCCCGAGGACAATACGTAATTTTGCTCGTACCGGCAACCTTCTTAGTGATAGCCCGATTCCCTAACCGCTCAGCCATCTGACTCCCATACCACACATTTGGGGGGTGCTTGTTTCGACTCACCACGCGCCCCATCCAGAGATGCCCACGGTCTGAATGAGGGCAAGGACACACTGGAGGAAGAAGATGAAGAAGAAACTCATGAAGTTGAACGAACTGTCCGCCCTGGAAGCAGAGAGAAGAAGAAACGTGTGTGAATCATCGGAACGACGACCCCGGGAGGGAACAACAAACCAATCAGTGTGGGGCTGCGTTGTGGTCGGGCGAGGAGCCTTGCCTGAAGGCTTTGTAGAGAGGTCGAAACCAGCAGGTGTAACTACAGGGACTGAAGAGAAAGAGCCAAAGAAGGGAGAGCCCGAAGTTGGCCGCACCTCCACCACCAGCCCACCAGGCGATACACGACACCACATTGACGAACAGGGTGACGGTATACACTATAGGCACAAGCACAGGCACGTTGATTCACAAGGGGAGAGTTATGTTAAGGTGTTAATTTGGTCGTACCACACCTCCCCTCCCAAGAGATATACTTTGTGAGTCAAAATAGAATAAACAGGCTGGGTAAACAGGAGATGAGCCCTCCAAAAAAGATGTTTGTGAAAAATTCCAGGTAATCACTGGATTTAGAGCGGGTTGTGACTCACGCATCCACAGGTTGTAAACCCTGCGCACCAGCTGTCTGTGTGGGGCAGGGATTTCTTCGTCCACATTCTGGTAAAAGCAGGGCTTTATCCGCATAAACTTGGGCAGAGGAGGAAAGTTGTTCACCCGCTCTGAAAGAGGACAATGGGATCGATGAGACAGCATTTCTGTTAGCATGATGATGCGCGATGGGAAGATATTGAAGAGCAGTATGTTATTAAAATGAAACTGGATAATTAGTCAATGATTAAGTGTCTGTAGTCATCAATTTATGTTGTGGTTAAAAAAAAAGATAGCCTATTGAACAAAGTACTGGGTCAGCATTGCCAAGTAAGTATGCACACAAACCTGTCATTATGAAATCCTATTCGTTTGTCCGTTCCTGTTAGTGAAATATAAGTGCATAAAGAACCGGTAGATAACGCCCAAACCTTATCAACAAAACTGGCTACATAACTGCAGTTATGCTATAGCATAATATAACAGTTAGCAAATGATGTTAGGTAAACGATGAACACATGTCATTAAATGTTCGTGAAAACACAGTTACTGAGCTACATAGCTGGGACAAACAAGCTCGATATAGTGTAGCCACAGCAACTAGTCGAATTTAAAAGAACTCGCTACTATTAGTTAGCTAGCTAGCTCTAACGCTAACGTTAGCCAAAAGGCTTTTGAAGCTTGACAGCTGCGTCTCCTTTTTTCAAATAATTGTCAGCCACTGGTTAATTAAAAAGAGAACACACTGAACAAGGTGGGATCGGTTAAATATAATATTTCGCAAATAAGTTGCACAACTATGTAATTCCTAAACAACATAACTTAAAAGCAACGGAATCTATTACTGCCTACCTGTACACCGCTAGCCGCTTCGTTGAAGATGCACTGTATTGGACATCGGCTCATCATCGCAGTCCCGTGCGAGCAGAGTCCCAGTACAGTTGCATTGTGGGAGTGGTAGTTGTAGTCAGATCCCTGGATATACATTTGAGTTAAACTCATTGACTTTGAAACTACAGATCCCTAAGCCTGGCTTCTTGTCGGTTGTGCGTGCTGGAAAACCATGTGAGTGAGGACTGCAGGAAACCCATGTGATTTATTTTATTGTATTTGATCATAGCAAAATGGCATTATTAAAAAGTTACTTTTTCCGATCACCTATTCTAACCAATCAATATCTAATTATAATAGCATATTGACCAACGGGATGTCCATTTTATACATTAGTATACTGTTATATTCTTATTTTGTAAGTCCCAATAATGAGCTTTCTTTTTTTATGGAAAAACTCACAAAAAGTTTCTAATTTCCTTTTGTTGAAGGCTTTTTTGGCTTTGTTTTCCTTACTTGAGGAGAGCTCAATTTAACTGAACGGCGTAAGCAATATGGCTAAACATGCCAGGCAAATGCAATTGCTAAAATGTTGCTTACGCCAGTTATATCTTCTTAGATCTTAAGAAAATCCCATAGAGGCAGGACTTCCGAGGGTATGATCTGATAGGCCAACGTGCCCAGAGACAGTAGGCGTTTGGACCAATGAGAGAACGAGTTTACGGCAAGTGACTTACTCCCGCCAATTCTGACCGAGGGGCGCGCGGCTGTGTGGAACCAGGCAGCGAGAGAGGAGTGGATATGGGGGTAGCTTGTTGAGGATGTGGGAAGACAGCGTTTTATTTTGAAAAAGCAAAAATAGTGATGAAACGTAGACAGTTATATCGTTAGCACAGAAGTGGTATGTTATTGTTATTGACGCATCCTCCAAAAGTCATTGCAAATTTAGTCGTCGCAATTGTTTTCTTTCGGCTGAAGGATATCTGAAGTGAAGAGAGTTTCGCATGGTGGTGGTGATGCTAGCGGCGGAAGACCCATCCTTGGACGGGCGTTTAGCCTCTACCCCACGGAGAAGAGGCAAGTTATCCACCTGCTAAGATGGCTGTTGTGTTTATGTAACTCAAAATGAAATGTCCTGTCGTAAGTTGGCAGTAATGTGTAGAATACTAGCCTTATCTATTTGAATGGCTATTAAGTAATAACAACGTCAAGTCTACTCTCACTAGTAGTAGTAGCTTGTTTGCTAGCTGCTTTGCTAACTAGCTCGCTGTTGTTACTTGGCGCAGGTTCAGAACCAAGTAGATGTTCTATTTAAGCTACCAATTAGGCTGCATTAAGTCATCATAATGCCACAGTAAAGTTTAGAGCTACATGCGATAGCGTAGTACGTGGTAGTTGGCGCAAGGTATATTGATGTCTTTACCCTCCGCTGGTGCTGTTGTCTTATTGCGGGGGTAGTGGTTGACTGACAGAGGTGCTTGTAGACATAGCTGGGCCTTCGCTCTGGGCTTCTAGTGATTTACCGAAAGGCGGGAGCGCACCGCAAACACCCCATACCGAGTTAGCGTACTAGCTTCGGCAGAGTTACGTTTGATCAAGCTAGTTACGGTTGTTGCTTTTAAGTAAACCTGTTCAAGTTAAACGGATTTAAGTGTCAAAAGTTGTGATGGTATGTGGGATTGACAAGCTATATCGGCATTTCTTTTGATGTTGATCCAGCTTTTATTGAATGATTTGTCATAACAATAAACTTAGCAAGACAATGCAAAACGTGATATATCTTGCACGTAGCGTCAACTTCCGTCACAAAAATTGGAGCAAGATTTTGATCAATAAAATGAACTTTTCTGTTATTTACAGCCATGGCTAGCGGTGTAAAACCCAGTAAGACTAACAAGAAGCTTGTTCAGGGTAAGTTCACAATTCGTCAGTACCTCAGTTGGGGACCTCATTTCTGATCTAGTGTACATGATCTTGAAACACGACTTTAAACCGAATGACATTGAGAGTTTAATGATTTATCCTTCTCAGCTCGACTTCCATTCAAGCGTCTGAACCTGGAGCCTAAGGAGAGCAGTGAGCCAAAAAGAACCCGAGCCCCCTCTCTCCCCAGACCCAGGGGCGTCCGACGGGGAGAACGAATCGGATCGCCCCCAGCTTTCCGTGTGTCACGGGCCCGCTCTGGTCAACGGCCGCGGCCCTCTCGACGGCTTCATGAGCCGATCCTCCCCGGCCAAGTGCGCGATCGTGGACCTTACTGAGGACAGTAGCTGTGATTCCGGTCATCCTCCCAAGCCGCTCCCCACCACTCCTGTCTCCGCCTCCCTGCCCCCCCCACCCAGAACCACCGGCGTAGGAAAGACCCGTGCCCTGGGAAGGTCACCAGCACACCCAAGACAGACCCCTTGAAGTGTGGGGTGTCGAAAAAGGAACAAGAGGAGGAAGAGGAAGAAGAAGAAAAGATGGACACGGCATCTGCCTCACAGCTCGACACCACACAGGCATCCGACAGCGAGGAAGAAGAGGAGGACGACGAGGAGGAAGAGGAGGAGCCGGTGAAGGCTGAGATGTCCAGCCACGGAAACGAGTCCATGCTGTCCCCTTCCTCCACCAGCTCCCTGTCTGCTGCGGAGAGCTCTCCGGAGGCCAACACAGAGCCCGCCTCACCTGCCACAGTGAGTCACACTCTGAACGAGCCCCCGTGTGGCAGCGTTTACAAATCACGCCATCATCTGTATTCTGGTGGATTCGGGCTTCTGCAAGCGCTTGTCATCTTTTATCAAATACACTTTTTGTATAAATACCCCAATATAACAGATGTAACCCTACTTTTTTCCTCTTATTAGGATCTAAAAACCACTCCCAACACGGGGCAGAAAAGTAGAAGACGCTCTCAGAAGGTAAAAGGGGGTTTATTTATATTATATCTATATTATATCTATATTATATCTATATTATATCTATATATCTGCTATCATAAGTCTGCCCATTCTATCATCCACTTTTCTCCCTCCTCTCCTTTCCACTGTTGTCACTGACGAGAGGGATGTCATTTCCTGCGTTGTCTCTGACGAGAGGGATGTCATTTCCTGCGTTGTCTCTGACGAGAGGGATGTCACTTTCCTGTGTTGTCTCTGACGAGAGAGATGTCACTTCCTGTGTGTGCAGAGTGTGCAGGAGCAGGAGGAGAGGGTCCGCCAGCGCGAGCAGAGGGAGCGGGAGCGGGAGGAGGCCAAGGCTGCCAAAGAGAAGAAGAAGGAGGAGGCTCGCAAACAGAGGGAGGAGCGAGAGAAGGAGAAAAGGGAGAGGAAGGAGAAGGAGGAGCGGGAAAAACTGGAGAAAAAGGAGAAGGAGGAGAAGGAGAAAGCAGAGAAATTAAAGGCTAAGGAAGAGCAACGTAGATCAAAACAAGAGTGAGTTTTCTAGTTTCTAGTGTTTGAAAGTAGTCATCCCCCGTCCCTCCACCACACACACACTTTTGTTTTTACAACGAGTTTGGCATGCTAGTTTTGTGACATTGGCATCACACAAGTGAAAGTTCATCTGAATGTTTTCGGTGTGAATGTTGCGTTAGGGCCAAACTTGAAGAAAAGCGTAAGAAGGAGGAAGACAAGCGGGTGAAAGAGGAGGAGAAACGGTTGAAGGAAGAGAAAGATGTGAGTTTTTCTTCTCTACGTTCGCGGCCATATTCATCATCCCTTAGGGGCGACTTGTTGCATTTGTTGTTGTTTGGTTCGTCTAGACTCAGCTCTCTGCTGATCATCCTCGACCTCAGCCCATGGATCATTTACTCTGCATCACCTAGTAATGTCTGTCCCCCTCTGTTCCCAGCGGATGAAAGCGGAGAAATCGGGAATCACTCGATTTCTGCAGAAACCCTAAGACCCAGCAGGCCCCTAAGGTAATGCTCAGAATCTGATGATCAATCAGATCAAGCATAAAGGTCAGAGCTGAATATGTGATTTGGAGACTAGTAAGAGTAACCACAGTAGGTTTCAGGCATCTGGCACTTTCCTAGTCAAAATTACCAGGGGGTGCATTCCGTGGCAAGGCCCAAAACGGCCCTGCCCAGAAATGCACCCCCTCTATAACTTCCTCTGTATATCCTAGCATCAAATGATTCTTACTGTATTAAATACGACCCTTTCCCTTCTCCTCCTAGACGCTCGCATCCGCCTGTGGAAAGTTTGCTCTGTTTGAGATCAAAGAGCACATGTGCCTGGCTCCCCTGACACGTGTTCAGCTGGACGAGTCTGTGATGAAGGAGCTGGACCTGTACTTGGAGAAGCCCGATGGAAACTCCAAGAAGCTGCTGAAGGCCTGGACCAGTAAAGAGCCTGGCAGGTCAGGTCCAACCAAGCCCAGACAAACTGACGCGATGAGGTACGGCCGTCCGGGATCCGCACAGCTCACCCGCTCTCCCTCACCCAGCGACGAGGAGAGAGAATTCCAGCTCTCTCTTTCTCTCTGAACTATTTTGTTAGATTATTCCCGTTCTGATCACGCCCCGCGTCTCTACTCCGCAGGGAGTGCACGGCCGAGAGCCCCCGACCAGACGGGGAACCCGACCGCCAGCGCTACGGCCACATGAAGCTGCTTCAGTTCCGGGAGAACCACCGTCCAGCTTACTGGGGCACCTGGAGCAGGAAGAGCACTCAGATCACCCCACGCTGCCCCCTCAAACAGGACAAGGCAAGGATGTTAGCACGCTAGCAGATTAGCTCTCACATCACCCCGCGCTGCCCCCTCAGACAGGACAAGGCATGGATGTTAGCACGCTAGCAGATTAGCACTCAGATCACCCCACGCTGCCCCCTCAAACAGGACAAGGCAAGGATGTTAGCACGCTAGCAGATTAGCATCAGAGCACTCAGATCACCCCACGCTGCCCCCTCAGACAGGACAAGGCAAGGATGTTAGCACGCTAGCAGATTAGCACTCACATCCCCCCACGCTGCCCCCTCAGACAGGACAAGGCAAGGATGTTAGCACGCTAGCAGATTAGCATCAGAGCACTCGCATCACCCCACGCTGCCCCCTCAGACAGGACAAGGCAAGGATGTTAGCACACGAGCAGATTACCATCAGAGCACTCGCATCACCCCACGCTGCCCCCTCAGACAGGACAAGGCAAGGATGTTAGCATGCTAGCAGATTAGCATCAGAGCACTCACATCCCCCCACGCTGCCCCCTCAGACAGGACAAGGCAAGGATGTTAGCATGCTAGCAGATTAGCATCAGCACTCAGATCACCCCCACGCTGCCCCCTCAGACAGGACAAGGCAAGGATGTTAGCACGCTAGCAGATTAGCATCAGAGCACTCAATCCCCCACGCTGCCCCCTCAGAGAGGACAAGGCAAGGATGTTAGCACGCTAGCAGATTAGCACTCACATCCCCCCCACGCTGCCCCCTCACACAGGACAAGGCAAGGATGTTAGCACGCTAGCAGATTAGCATCAGAGCACTCAGATCACCCCGCGCTGCCCCCTCAAACAGGACAAGGCAAGGATGTTAGCACGCTAGCAGATTAGCACTCACATCACCCCCGCTGCCCCCTCAGACAGGACAAGGCAAGGATGTTTAGCACGCTATCAGATTAGCATCAGAGCCGCGTGCAAGGCCGTGTTTTAGCTTGAGTTTGAAGCGGGTGTTCTCCCTCCGCAGGTGCTGCTGGACTACGAGGTGGACAGCGATGACGAGTGGGAGGAGGAGGAGCCGGAGAGTCGCTGTCGCACAGCGAGGGGGTACGTGTTCTCCCGCCTCCGGGACGTTTGATCTGGAGACGCTAACCGTTAGCGCTTGTTAGATATTTGTTTTTTAAATTGTAATACAACAGTACAGACTGAGTGCACATATGAACGAAATGTTGTTTTACTGGCTCTTAAGAAGTGCTCTAACAGTACTCCTGTGCGGAGTGAATACAAGTAAAGGCTAAAGTATACACTAGATAACCGTGTAAAACATAAATATTGCACATAATAATATGTGCAATGTTGTGGTCCCAACATCCTGTTTGTGTTCTCAGGATGATGACGATGAAGGAGGGGAGAACGGGGAGAACGACGACGATGATGACGACGGCTTCTACGTTCCCCACGGTTACCTGTCGGACGGGGAGGGGGCGGTGGAGGAAGAGGTACGCTTTCTCAATGTTCACGTAGCAACAGTCGGAAACGTTCTGTCGTCGCGCTGCTTTACCCAGAGTCCCTCTCTGTCTAACCGCTAACGCTGTAACGGCAAAGCAGAACCAGAACCGACCGTAAGGCCGAGTGACGTGGCGTTTCGTCCTTGATGTAAACATTTACATTTAGTCATTTAGCAGACGCTCCTATCCAGAGCGACTAAGTACAGGGACATTCTCCCCGAGGCAAGTAGGGTGAAGCGCCTGGCCCAAGGACACACGTCATTTTATCACGGTCGGGAATCAAACCGGCAATCTTCTTATTACCAACCCGATTCCCTAACCACTGAGCCACCTGACTCCCTCCCTAAACAAACCCTTGTGTCTCCCCAGGAGGGTGGAGGCGACCTGGAGAAGCAGAAGGTGCGTCAGAGGGTGAAGGCTCGCGAGTGGGACGAGCTGATGGCCAAGAAGAGGGTGCGGGTGCTGGAGGCGGTGGTGAGGGGCTGCGTGTGGGAGGGGGACGGCTCCCCCCTGGAGCTCTTCCAGCCCTTCGCCGTGTGCCTGCTGGAGCCCCTCCCCCCCCGGCCCGAGACCGGCACCCCGGAGGACCCCGCCAGGAAGCACCAGCGCGACGAGCAGCGTGAGTCTGATGGACCTTTTTTTCCCCCCCTCGCCCAGGGACACAACGTAATCTGGCACGGCTCAGATTGTAGCTATTATTGCCGCGAGAGGGGTGTTGATGTCTGTCCTCCGTCCTGTCCCCCCCCCCTAGTGCTGTCCCAGCTGCTGCCCCTGCTCCACGGCAACATCAACAGCAGCAAGGTGATCATCACAGAGTTCCAGGAGTTCTGCCGCCAGCAGGCGCCCTCTCCCCTGCTGTCCAGCCCTCCCAGCGACGCCGACATCCCCACCAGGTAGCTGCCGCCGCACGGGCGTCCCTCGTGGCCGTCGCACCCCGACGCGACGACACGCAGAGAGACAAAGACACGTTCAGAGGAGCTCCTGTCAATGTCAATTCCTCCAGGTCATGTGACAGGGTCATGTGACGTTGTCTCTCCCGTCTACAGGATCCGTCTGAAGCGCCTGATCAAGGCCAACGCCGTGTGGGAGAAGCGCTCCTCCTACAGGCCCTGCTGGTGTGTCCACAGCGACGTCCTGGCCCGCTTCCAGCAGGAGGCCCTGCCCGTGCCCTGCCAGTGGAGCTACCTGACCTCCGGGGCTCAGACGCCCAAGGACGAGGCCTCGGGAGCGGCCACGGGCTCCCAGGGCAGCTCCCCCACCACCCCGCAGGCCTCCTCCACCTCCACCACCCCCACCTCCACCAACAAGAGGAAGAGCGCGGGATGCGTGTCCATCACCAAGTTCATGAAGAAGTGTGCCGACCCCGAGCAGGTCGGAAACTGGCCATTTTGAGACGAGTTTCTGTGTTTCTGCAGATTCATGTTGTTTATTTTTCTGTCCCGGTGACTGACTTGTCTTGTCTTGTTCCAGACTGAAGTGATGGAGACGGACGGCTTTCAGGCGGACACAGAGGACGATGACGAAGACTGTGTCATCGTCTCCGACAGGCAGAGCGGTGAGTCACCCCCCCCCACCTCCCAGAGGATCACCTCCACCACCCCACCACCCTCCCCACCCACCTCACACTCTGGACTGACCCTTCCTCTCTCGTAGGACCCTCCAGAGGCGACACCCCCGCCCCCTCAGCCAAGGGAGAAGACGCCCAGCGGATGGAAGTGACCCCCTCTGACACAGCTGCTCCCGCCCTGCCCTGCCCTGCTCCCACCCCGGCTACAGCCTGAGACCTGCCCCCCACCCCGAGGCCTGGGAGGAGGGGCTCACGAGACAAAATCAACTCTTTAATCACGATAGCACACTCTGCTGGTGGCGGCTTCCAAGCCTCCCCCGCCTCAGTATTACGCTCCCAGTTCCCCCGCCGTCAGCAGTAGAGACGTCCACCAGAGCCAAGAAACTAAAGGGCGAGGTCTATTTTTTTTGACGATGATCTACGATCCAGGCTTGGTTTGTTGTGTTGGCTGGACTGACGTGCTGGTGTGGATCTCTGGGCAAGTGTGGAGGATTGGGAGGGTGACCTCCGCAGACCTCCCTCTCCCCCCCTGCTGTCTCATCAGATTCTGGGCTTCACGTCGGGGGGAGAGGTGGGCGTCTCCTGGACCGCAGTCCCAGTCTCATCCTTTTATACAGGCGGATTTGCTGTTGTTTTTTCCCCCCCCCGCTCTCTCTCTCTCATCTTCTAAATTACTTGAACTGGTTGAATTCCTGAAAACCCTAAATAATGATATGATTAAATGTATGCACTTTTATATGCCTTTCATCGTTACCCGGCCCCCCTTCCCCACCCCGGGGTGTCCATAGCAACACGTCACCCAGAGTCTTCTCACCGAGAAGTCTTGACAACCTGGCAGGTGCTCTTTCAGGCTGCTATACACACGGCCAACTGTACTGTCCTAGGACGCCATTTTGTCTTTTTTTAAATAATGGTTTAGAGGTGGAATGGTGGAATGGCTGTTGAGTGTTCTTTGCCATTTTTGCCTTTTCGGTTTTTCGGCGGCATTCAGAGACGTTTTTGAATGCTCTTCTGTTTTTGCCGTTTGCAGATACGGTCAAGGTATCTCTTAGTTTGTATTTGAATAAAGCATTATTTAAAAAAACGATTTTGGTATGTGCAGCATTCCCAGGTTGGTACTGGACTGGACAAAATAAAGATTTGGGGATTTAAGAAGCTTGTGTGTTGTGAAAGAAGTCGTCTTTCATATGAGCTTGTTTCTGTAATAAACGGTGTTCTGTGGTCAGATTTCTAAACTATGAGGCTTTTAATATGTCAAATATAACAGATCTTACACCATTTTCATGGCTCTTTATTACAGGCAGATTACAAAGCAACAGAACGCAAGTACAAGTTTAGTGTTTTGTCGATAATCATTCTAAACAAGGTAAAATAATGAACAAAAGTCAATCCTAAACCTACATAAATTAAATACCTTGTGTTACAGGCTTTGCAAAAACTCTGATCAACACAAACCTCTGACTTAAGTTTACTATTATTGGTATAGACAGGTACAAGCAATATGCTGAAAACCAAACGATCAAGGGCGAGTTCGAGATGTTCCCGTCTCCCTGGTTCTCGGAGCATGGCGGAGGCCCAGGAGATGGTTCGGGGGAAAGGCTTGGATGTCCTGGCCAATCAGAGACACGCTGACAGACGCTGCTAGGATGTCCTGGCCAATCAGAGACGCTGACAAACGCTGCTAGGATGTGCTGTGTGCATGTTGCTGTGAGACGTGCTGGACAGTTACTGTGAGGAGAGGTAGGTCATCATCCCAGCCACTCGCAGCCACAACACCCCCCCTCCCCCAAAAACACTAACCAACCTTGCCACAGCCCAATGAAAACAGGGTGAGGCCATGTCAATGACCATGTGACCGAGCTGTGTTCACGTGTACAGTCCCTGATGACAGTAGAGAAGGCCCTGGAAGCTGCTCAGGTCAGTCTCACCACAAACGCATTTGACACAAACACCAACAGCCTGACAGAACCACACAACACCACCAGCTATCGAACAGTTGACTTCTCATGCTGCTACAGTCAAACAATACGCATTAGAACGTGATCAGAGTTGGCAGGTTACAGTCCAAAGCTCTAGCAGCAAGCCCAAACGGACATCGGATCAGATAAACGGTTTAACGCGGCAGCCTAAATGCAGATCAAACATGCATTTCCCCCCATATTCATATTTGGGAATCGAGGGTACCTTTAAAAGTGCTTGTGATCTCAAATAGAAGATGACAGGATTAGTCCTAAAGCAAAATAGTTGTAACCACAACATGGCCCTCTAGCTGGAGTCACAAACACAAGATAAAGCCGGACAGTCGAGTTTCTTCAGTGTCCAACAGTCTGCTTTACAATAGACCTGATCCAAATAGTATTTTAAAACGATCTGTGTTCGAAGTCAAAATACTATTTGACTCAGGTCTGACTTCCACAACTAGACTACTCACTCCAAAGTGTATAACCAGTACAGTACACCCCTGTTATTCGTCAGGCGTCGTCGTGAAAGCAGGATGCATATGAAAGCAGGGCAGGATGGAGAGACACAGACGGGGTTACAACATGGACCTCCGCCCCCCTTCTAGGTACCTAATCACAGGTCTGTCACGACAAGGGGGCGCTTTCACAGATCGGGGGTCTCTGCACGCACATTCAGGGGAAACAACTCAACATAAACACTGGGTGGCGTCGTGTGCCGTTCTCCTTCCTCAGGAGAATACCTGCCGGCGAGTCCCCGAGAGGATTCATTTCTACAGCCTCCGGGAGGAGAGAGAGGGAGGGAGAGAGGGAGAGAGAGAGGGAGGGAGGAGACAGGAGAGGGAGGGAGGGAGGAGGAGCAGGAGAGACAGAGGGAGGAGAAACAGGAGAGTGGGAGGAAAGAGAGAGGCAGGGAGGAGAGAGGAAGGAAGGAGGACAGAATGGGTGGGAGGAGAGAGAGGGAGGGATGGATGAGAGGGAAGAAAGGGGGGTGGGGAGGGAGAAGAGAGAGGGGGGGTGAGAAGAGAGAGGGGGAGGGAGGAAAGGAGTAGAAAAGGGCTCAGCAGGGTGTGTGCTGGAGGGCGATGACTCAGGAGGCCCGGGGGACCGTGGAGGTTGACTGCTCAGCTGAGCGTCCGGATGTTCTCCAGGAGCTGGGGCTTGAGGACGGCAGGACCCTTCCCCCCGGCCGCCGCGATGTCCTGCTGCACGGCCGCGTCCCAGGAGAACGTCAGCAGGGCGGTAGGAGCCTGAGAGAGAACGCACCACACGCTGACACAACACGCCAAGCACGGCTGCCACTCACAGACGAGGAATAATAACGTGTTCACTTGGCAGATGCATTTACCCCCCCGAGGCTTTACCTCACATGCTGTGAGAACAGCTGCGGTCTCTCTGCTTACCAAGCTGCACTCGTTAAGCGCCACCTCCTCGTCCTCCCGGAGCTTCAGTCCTCCGGGCGCTATGAGATCGAACGGCCAGCCGTCCACCAGGGCCTCGCGCACAAACTGGAAGAGCGCCGCCACCCGCTCCCAGGCCAGGAAGGTCCCTGAGAACAGCAGGGAGAGGGCAGGTAAGACATCTCCATGACGATGATGAGTGTGTTTTAGCGTCGCTCTTCTCCATGTTACGGTGTCGGGGGCGGGGCACAGACCTTGCAGCAGGTTGCCGTCGGGCAGCCGGACTCTCAGCAGGGTGTAGTTATACTTCCTCCTCTCCCTCTGCTCCTCTCGCTCCCGCATGGCCTTCGTGCGCAGCATGGCGTTCTTCTCCACCACTTCGCTCCTGACAAACACACACACACACAAGGTGAGACATGGCAGCACTGAGACAAGAGAGGCTTGATCATCCCTGCCATGCCTCGACCTGGCGCCCAAGTACAGCTGTGTGAGTTTGGTTGTGACATCATCGGGCCGTGACATCATCGGGCGCCTACTTCTGCAGCTGCTCCTTCTTCAGCTCCTCGGCCGTCAGGTTGTAGAACTCGGGAGGCAGCTCGAAGCGGGTGGCGTAGGGGGAGGGCCTGAAGGCCTGCGTCTGGCGGTCCAGCTGGGCTCGGACCGGCTCTCCCCTCTGCAGACGGTCCCTCCTGTCCTTCATCTCCTCCAGGGCCTCGGGGCTCTGCTCCCCCAGCAGCAGGTACTCCTCACTCTCCTCTGGGGAGGGAGGAGAGGGGATTCACCACTAGCACTGGGCCCTACATTTACATGTATTCATTTAGCAGACGCTCTTATCCAGAGCGACTTACAGTAAGTATAGGGACATTGCCCCCGAGGCAAGTAGGGTGAAGTGCCTTGCCCAAGGATACAACGTCATTTGTCACGGCCGGGAATCAAACTAGCAACCCTCAGATTACTAGCCCGATTCCCTAACCGCTCAGCCACCTGACTCCCTAGCTCCACAACGGGCCTAATTCAGATCATAAATATCCCGTGCGGCCGGCTGATTGACTGCATTCATCACTGAGGTTTTGGATCCTCCCCTGCAGAAGTAGCCATCAATGATTTTAAACCAACATGGCCTCACCTTGTCCTTCCACAGGCAGCATGACACTCTCAAATCCCAAGGCCAGCAAGTACTCCAGACTCCCATCTACATTCCTCACCTTCTCCTGAAACACACCCAAACGTGACTTTTATAATGTATGTATAGTAATAAAAGTATACATTTATTTGTTTACTATAGGTATTATCATACCTGGAAGACCTTGTTGCTAAGCTTGATCTTTCTGTACTTCTCCTCTGTGGGATTCTTACAGATGTTTTCAATGTATCTGAAGAGGATAGGAAACACACAATGACAGTCTATCAAGACACATCCCTTTCTTAGAAGCCAAATGTGTGACTGTGTGTTGTGAGTCCTGCGTCTCACTTGCTAATGACGTCCACTGCAACCTTTACTTTCTCTCTGTCCTTGTTGAAGGTATGAAGCATCATTATGGATGCTTCCACTGGGTCCTCCTCAAACCTCTGTAAGACACAGTAAAATACTTTCCATAAGCCGCTAACTTGCAGCTCGTCAGTTAACCGTCAGTTAACCGTCAGTTAGCCGTCAGTTAGCCGTCAGTTAACCGTCAGAACGGAAGTACGTACATTCTTGTCGCATGTTAAAAACGTCATGTAATATTCATGTCCGTGAACGCATTAGAACGAACAACAACCCGAACGTACCATAAAGATGGCCTCTTTAATGTGCACTTCTCTCTCATTCTTCGCCAGAGTGGCTCCAGTTAGCGGACAGGTGAAATAAACACCCGACACTGAGAAACACGATGGATCCTTAACTGCCACTTTGGATTCCTGAAATCGATAATTGTTATTATGTTTTGACAGGTTGTTTGGCAATTCTTCATAACGTGTTCGTAACGGAGGTTACCAACTTACTTCAAGTGCTACAGCTTTCAACTTCTCTGCAGCTGCCGCAGCCTCTGCCTCCAACTCTCTCTTCACTACGGAGGAAGAATCCGCTCGTTAGTCCACACAATCCATTTTAATTCCTGTTTGCGTCAGAAACTTCAGGATATCTAGATAATGTATGTATCTCAGCGGTAAATGATATGCAAATAGATAGATATATAGCTTATACAACGACCAAAGTGTAAGAATTATTATAAACTATACTGAGATCTATTTTTATGGACCACAATGGAAATAAGTGTTTTCACTTTCTTGTGTTATCCATGTGATTTTTTATGTGTATACCTTGTCTATGTATATGATTGAACTGTATATGCATAGATTTTTACTAAATAAACTCAAATCAAATCATCTCACCTTGGTTTCTTATCGCATCCTGTGATGTCGGGGCTTTAGGGCGGTGCTGCTGGTCGATCCTAGCCAAGGCTGCAGCCCCTGCCCTCTGAGCGCCATCTGTGGGGATCGGTCGCGACTTGGAGCTGCCGCTGCTCTGCACCGCTCGTGGTTTGGAACTGTAGAACAGAGGATCGATTGATCTGAGCGCTCTAACCAAGTGGGCCTGTTCGCATTTCGGGATGCAATTTGATGTTCATATCCCACACCGTTAGTTAGCTCAGTTATTGAGATAATACAAAAGTCTTAGCGTAGAATAAAGCTGGTCCGAGAGGGTGACAAGAACCCTACAGTACAAGACCAAGGGTACTAGAACAGAAGTGATTATCTAACCACTAGGTAATTGGCTAGCAAGCTGGGGTAGCTAAGTAGTAAGCCTGTGCTTTAAATACAATTTGAGACAGTGCTCTCAAAACGCATCTTTAGTTTATAGTATTGGTCTTGTTAGTATGTTTACACTACTGTACAGCTCTATGCTTAAGCGGAAAGTTTATTTCGAGAGCTACCTGGAGTCTTCTGTGAGTTTCTTTCCAGGTCCTGCCGATTTGAATTTGACGTCTTTCTTAATGTCCTCAAAAAACTTCTTCATTTCTTTATAATGTCAGAAGATTTTTTCCTGCAAAAAAAACAACAAGTAAATCGGTTGTTTTCATTGAGCTCAGGGAGGTTGTGACAGTTGGGTTTCTAGTTGTACAAAAATTGTTTACATAGAAACCGGAAACGGAAGTCAGGAACAGTAGTTTATTCCGGTAGAGTTCAAACAACGACCTCTTGTGGTTTTGTTGATTATGCCCCAACTGAGCACAGTAGTACTTTAATTTAGACATTTTTTGTTGACATTTATGTTAAGATAAAACCATTGTAGATGTGTCCCCAAATTTACTTGTAAACATGTATGGTAATTAAAGTCAAACATATGAGAATAATACAAATGCATGTGTAGTATTATGGTTTCAAACGTGTGGAAGGTGCAAGGTTCTCTGCTCATTAAACGGGTTTTCTTATTAATTTACGACAGGAACAAGAGAGGTTGTATGACCTATAATGTTAAAACTCAACAGAGCATTTAAATGTTACATTTTACAATGTTTTTAAATCAATGTGTGTTGCAGAAAAATATGAAATTAGCTGTGTACACTTCAGAGAATACCATTGGTTACAAAAAAGAATGACGGAAATCTAACCAATTACAGATGCCTGTAGGAGGGACTTCCGCCTTGGTAATCAGAATTAGCGGAAGCTGTCCATCTGGAACTGGCTGCCTCGTCTCGCGCTGTAGTGAAGCTAGCTTGATAGGTAGCTAGCTAGCTAACTTCATCTTTACAGGTTTTGTGTCGGCCTGAAAACGGGCAAGGATAAAGGCACACATAACTCCATACTCAACGGAAGTGGAAATCCGGTGCAAAGAGGGGAAGAATGCCGCACAATTTCCAGCCTGGAGACCTAGTCTTCGCCAAAATGAAGGGGTACCCCCACTGGCCAGCCAGGGTAAGCTTGCACAGTAGTAACCCTGAGAGTAGGGGGTGGGCGGCTGTGCCGACTGTCTCTGCTTAGCCAGGACGCTTGAGGTTCGATGTGCATCCTAGGCAGGTACTACCTGACATGGATGTTCAACTAGCCTCCTGCTCCGTTCTTGGAACATTTTTATGGTTGTGTGATGATGTTAGAATCAGTATGCATGGCATCTGCAATGGCTGTAATATGACGTGAAACTAAGAAAGGATAGCATTTTAGGCTATTCAAAATGACGTTGCAGGCAGTGATATGATTGCTGGCTTGTAACTGCTGTTCAGCTATAAACTGTTCCACGTAAAACAAAGTATAGTTGATTCGTAACTTTCTAGATCTTTCGGATTATTCATGACAATATCCTTAAGAATATTTAGTGCTCTTTAAAGCGATTTTTCAACCTTGTATATAGTTATGTTTGTGTTCAAAAGTCAATGAATTTTATCGAGCACCATTTTCGATAACATATGTATGCCAGTGCTGGAGAGAAATTTCCCAGGCACATACTTTTAAGATAATTCGTTTGTAGTTACACACAATCGGAACGTCGAAACTGTACAACCATGAAACCTTGTAGGTCTGACCTAAACAATGTAGCCCATGTGTCTCTGTCTCACAGATTGAGGATGTGGCGGATGGGGCAGTAAAACCACCCCCGAACAAGATACCAATTTTCTTCTTTGGTACTCATGAGACGTAAGTGCTGCCCATCTTTTAAAACTGAGATCATTTGTCTTTGGATGGAGTTAGACCAGTGTCCACTGTCACTGTGTTCCTTAAATGAATGAATTAATAACGTTTACAGTATTGCATATGACCCTACTTTGTGTTATATTTGTTCTATTGGAGATAGTTGCATGCATAGTTAATTGTATTTTGGAGATAATGTTTCACAACTTGTGTATCAGCTGTATGCTGTCCATCATTTGTTATTATTCTGTGAGGATGTCATTATGCCTGATTACATCTTGTAAGGTACATTGTAGTTAGAACCAAACCACCCTACGGTCATCTGAATTGCATGTGTCAATGTTAGAACGGTTTGTTTTGGATAAATCATTGCTGCGTTTGTTTTGCAAGACGGTAGATGCACTATTTACAAACACCCACTAGGGGGCATGCAACCCCAGTCTGTTTACTTCATCAATAAATAACATTTGGGGTTAGAGTTCAGGAATATGCCTAACTTGTATTGTCGTTCACCTTTAGGCCAATGGTAGTAAAGATTGGATTCAAATGTGGAATTTATTTGATTTATATCTCTTTCTCCTTTCTTTCCAGTGCCTTCCTTGCCGCAAAGGATCTTTTTGCCTACGAGAAGTACAGTGAGCGCTACGGGAAGCCCAACAAGCGGAAGGGCTTCAACGAAGGCTTGTGGGAAATCCAGAACAACCCTCACGCGTCCTACAGCGCCCCAGCTGTAAGTTCATCGCATCACTCCCCCCCCCATCCTGTGGAACCCCAAAAGCCTAGCCTCCTCTGACCGACCTTCCCCCTTTCAGCTCAAATGATTGAGTGCCCATTTCCTGCGTTTCATCACATTTACATTTAGTCCTTTAGCAGACGCTCTTATCCAGAGCGACTTACAGTAAGTACAGAGACGTTCCCCCCCGAGGCAAGTAGGGTGAAGTGCCTTGCCCAAGGACACAACGTCACATGGCAGGTCCCGGGAATCGAGTAATAACCCGATTCCCTGACCGCTCAGCCATCTGACCCACATAACCTAGGTCTTCGTTTACTGAAGTGACACTCTTTTCTGTTCCTTGTTGACGTTGCAGCCGGCCAGCTCGTCTGACAGTGAAGGAAACGAGGCGCCGGCAGGAGAGGCCCCAGGAAGTGACGAGGAGGACGATGATGATGATGATGAAGAAGCAGAAGCAGTCGTCCCCAGGAAGGCAGACACAGCGAGTGATGTCGATTCTGATTCAGGGAGTGAGGATCGAGGAAAGGGAGGAGGAGGAGGGGGAGGAGGAGGGGGAGGAGGAGGAGGTGGAGGAGGTGGAGGAGGTGGAGGAGGAGGAGGTGGAGGAGGTGGAGGAGTGAAAAGGAAACCCCCGGCTGCAAAGGTAACATCCCCGTCAGCGCCGTGACAGATCCATGACCCGTCTTAACCACCGAACACTAAACGATTCCGTTTTATCCTCATCTAGCGCGCCCCTCCTGCCAAAAAAGTGCGTGGCTCGTCCAGTGACAGGGACGGCGACAGTGGCTCCCCCTCTGACCCCGACCCGTCCCCAAGCTCCGACTCAGACTCTGGGAAGAACAGCGACCAGGTCACTACCGTCACATGCAAACACACACACACACACACACACACACAATCCATCCATGTGTTGGATCCAGACTGTTCCACCCTCCGTATCTTCTAATGAGAAGTGTGTGTGTGTTTGTTTGGGTTCCTCTGTGTGACCCTGTGCAGGACTTCACTCCAGAGAAGAAGACACCGGGCAGGGCTGCTGCTGGGAAGAAGGTCGGAGGCAGAGGGAAGAAAAAGGTGAGCAGAGGGGGGACAGCCTATCAGACGTGACCGCGTCCCACGGGAGCTGGATTACAAAGCCGTTTCACGCTCCCTGCCCTCTCCCTGTCATGACGTGTTTCTCTCTCTCTCTCTGCACCCCCAGAAGGCCGAGTCTGGCTCTGACTCCGGCTCCCAGTCGGACCGTAAGGCAGCGGGGGGGAGCGACTCAGAGGACGACGACAAGCCGCGGCCCGCCGTGTCCGGATCCGAATCCCAGTCCGGCTCCAAATCGGACTCGGACTCAGACCCACCTCCGCGGAAGGCTCCCCCGGCCAAGAAGAAAGGTGAGCCGGGCTCCCTAGCAACCCCTCCTCGGTCGTGTTTGTCGCCGTGGTAACCACTTCCTGACCTCTGACCTTTTTGCTCCTCCGCAGAGAAACTGCCCCCGAAGCCAAAAGGACGGAAAGCCAAACCTGCGCCGGCCAAAGCCAAAGCACCGTCCTCCTCCTCAGACAGCGACAGGTCAGTGCTGATCATGTGACATGATGATGATGATGATGATGAATGTGGATAATAGCTCAATTGGTCTTAAAGTAGACGTGACCTTAAACTAGAATGCCAACCGAACAACAGCACTAGCCGTGCGCGTGTTCCGACCGCGAGCCTGACTCTCTCTCCCCCCCCCCTCCCCCCCCCTGCGCAGCGACAGCGAGCCGGACCGCATCAGCGAGTGGAAGAAGCGCGACGAGGAGCGGCGGCGCGAGCTGGACGAGCGGCGGAAGAAGGAGGAGGCGGAGGAGCTGCGCCGGCTGCGGGAGCGGGAGAAGGAGGAGGAGGACCAGAGGAAGAAGGACAAGGAGAAGAGCGCGGCGCGGGGGGGCGGGGGCAGCAGCGGGAGCGGCAGCAGCTCGGACGAGGGCGTGGACGAGCACCCGCTGAAGAAGTCCAAGAAGCCCCCGCCTCCCCCCATCCCCGCCCCCTCCGACTCGGACTCCGGGCCCACCTCCGAGGTAAGCCGTGGGGGACCGACGCCTACTTTCTCCTGTTTCCTTCCCATCTGTTTCTTTTGCTTTAAGTGTTTCGATTGGTCGAATAAACCGGCGCCGTTGCAGGTGAAAAAATCCGCCAAGCGCTCAGACAGCCAGAAGAAAAGCCGGGGGAAGAAGGAGAAGGACGGGAGAGACAGGAAGGAGAAGGAGAAGAAAGGCCGGCGATCAGAGGAGAGGGGGTCCAGAGGGAGGTGAGGACACGCAGGGGAACCAGACAAACACCTGGGGGAACATCTCATTACATGCCGCCTTCATTAAATATGAATGTGCACAGATCCCTGAGCTCTCTGTCTCTCTCTGTCTCTCTCTCTCTGTCTCTGTCTCTCTCTCTCTCTCTCTCTCTCTCTGGCTCTGTCTCTCTGTCTCTGTCTGGCTCTGTCTCTCTCTGTCTCTCTCTCTGTCTCTCTGCTGTCTCTCTGTCTCTCTCTCTCTCTCTCTCTCTCTCTCTCTCTCTGTCTCTCTCTGGCTTTGTCTCTCTCTCTCTCTGTCTCTCTCTCTCTCTCTCTCTCTCTCTGTCTCTCTCTCTCTCTCTCTCTCTCTCTCTCTCTCGCAGGTCCAAGCCTGACAAGCCCAAGCGTAAACCAGAGAGGCCCCCTGAGAAGAAAGTAGAGAAGAAAAAGGGTCAGTGCTTTCAAACGTTCAATTCACAACGCCACATCTGTGCGTGTCGAGAGGTCTGCCGTTGTCCCTCGTGGAAACGGATTTGCATACACACTCTGTACACTGGGGGACAGTTAGATGCATAGATCCCAGAGAGAGGTGATAACAGTGCTCTCTCCATGCCCTGACTGTCTGTCTCCACTCTTGTGTTTCGCTCGTAGAGCCGACCCCAGAGGAGAAACTCCAGAAACTTCACACTGACATCAAGTTTGCACTGAAGGTGGACAACCCGGTGAGTGGTTCATAACAAAGGTCCATTCGCCAGCCGACCAGTTACCGTGACGACGGTTACCGTGACGCCGAGACGAGATCGACGGCTCGATAGAAGTGGTTTTCACGCCTACGGTCGTGATGAACGTGACCTCTGACTGCGTGTGGATGTGATGTGTGTTTGACAGGATGTGATGTGTGTTTGACAGGATGTGATGTGTGTTTGACAGGATGTGATGTGTGTTTGACAGGATATCGAGCGCTGTCTACAGGCCCTGGCTGAGCTGGAGGCTGTGCAGGTCACCAGCCACATTCTACAGAAGAACTCTGATGTCATCGCCACGCTCAAAAAGGTGAGTGACTTGTCCACGATCGAGGGATTGGCGTAGCTCGGTGTACTGCATTTGGCTGCAGGTCATGAGTCCGCTGATGAAAAAAATCGACATAATTCTTTACGATCAAATTTATGACCTGGCACATGAGCGTGTGTTTACGACTTCATTCGTTTCTGAAGAGTGATCTCGTCTGACTCGACTTGTCTTTTTCCTGCAGATACGACGGTACAAAGCCAGCAACGCAGTCATGGTGAAGGCCAGCGAGGTCTACAACAAGCTAAAAAAGCAGTTCGTGGGCAAGTCAGACGTGTCAGGTAACCCAGAGCAACAAGATAATGGAAAGGAGATAGAGACCACAGGTGATTCTAGTGTTGAAAAGTCACCGCCTGCTGTCTCGCTGTTTGTGAATTAGCATTAGCATTAGCTTTGGTTGTTTTTTCCCCTCTCGTCAGACCCGACACCTGTGAACGGAGAATCCGAAGGCCCGAAAAAAGACGCCCCTAACGTGGAGGACGACCCCAAGTCCCCCGCCGAGGACGAGGACAACGACCGCGTGGCATCAAGTCCCAAAAGGTCAATACGACATTCTTGGTTATAAATGCTTTGTTTTTGTTTACTCACAGACCGAACGAACGCTAGGTCTGATGGGCTCTGCCCTCTCTCTCTGCCCCTCTCTCTCTCTCTCTCTGCCCTCTCTGCCCTCTCTTGCCCTCTCTTGCCCTCGCTCTCTCTCTCCCTCTCTCTGCCCTCTCTCTCGCCCCCTCTCTCTCTCCCTCAGGCCCAGTCCAGACAGCCCACCAGAACAGCAGATATACACTGACGACCCCCCCCACCACACCATCTCAACAGAGTCTGGACCGCCTGCGATAGAGAGCTGAAGACCCACAGAGCAGCACGACTGGTTCAAACAGCAGAAAGGAGAGCGATCGCTCGTCCGATCTGACCTCTTTGTCGTTTTCAATTGTATTTTTGTTTTCTTTTTTCTACGACGCCCCCGGCCTCCCGATTTTTTTTTCTTCTTTCTTCTTGCTCCACAATACCTTACTTTTTATTTCCTCCCTCATGAACTCTAACTTTGGTCTTTCATATTGTATATTGAGAGAATCCATTTTAGCACTTCTGACAGGAATGTCGGAGGGGAGAGAGAGAGAGAGATGGAGCCACTTGCAAGTCATGAATGTTTTTTCGCTTGAACATTTTTGTGTTACCGTGCGTGTGCGAGTTAAAAAAAATCTGTTGGCTATGCTTTATTGAAGATAGAAGATGGGCTATTTGTGTGTGAGTGTGTTTGTGTTTGAGATGGTATGTGTGTGGAAGTGAGCTGTGCTATATGTCCGTCTTTGTTGGGTTCATTTTTTATCCGGTTGTTTATGGTTCATTCTGTCTCCACCACGAATTATTAAGCCATTGAATGAAGTCACTTAAAATGTTTTCCAACTGAGGTCCACCAACGTTTATTTTTATTTTATATAACTAGTGTGTTTTCAGAATCAGAAACTTCTTCTTCTCTACTTACTGAATTCTGTGGAATTATACCATCCGGTCATCCCGCAACATCCGTTTTCAGTAACTTTCATAATTAACTGAATAACATGTACAGATTTAATGAAATATTGTAGCAAGTTGTGGAAACGCTATTCAGATCCCATTTCTTTGGAGCCCATTTAACTTTTGCTTGTTGAACATACAATAAAAGTGTTTTTAGTGCTATGTAAATTGGTTAAATCATTTGTATCATTTAGTTGAGACTTGAATTAAAATCTCAGCATGGTGATCCAAGCCTGCACTGTTTGTGTTTGGCTGCGGGTGCTGCTATATGATGCGTGGAGAAACAGGTGTTCAGAAGTGAGATCAGACTTATTCAGAGCCATAGGCCTACACTGCAGAGATTGTCGTTCGTTTTTTTATCATGAGATGTACCGCAGAGCTAGTCGGTATAATAGCAGTATGTAATACAACTCCAGACAAATCAAGTTAGCTACTGATTTTATTAACTACCAACACGTTTTAAAGTCCGTCTCCTTAACTAGGCGGCTTTGCAAAACAACATGACAATCTATTTATCAAATGTTTAAGGTGGAAGCTAAAGGATATGTATGAGAGGCAAGCAAGTCAATTTACTACATTAATTATTAGTTGTCATTAATTTAGAGAACGTGACTCGTATGCATTCATTTAAAGAGCACTGACTCTGACCAGTCATCATTCATTTCCTTGATTCCTTATGAGAATCCCACGTAATAAAAAAGTCACCTGACTTCAGACGCCATTTTGTCAACCATTTCCTAGACCGATCCACTGCACTGGCAGTGTCCATGGTCTTTCCAGAGCTCAGGACGCCCTATCTGGCCTCGCCTTCTTCTGGCTGGGATTAGTAAACAGTTGCGGATCCCGTTAAGACAATACCCAGGTGAATGACAGACTGTCTTGCGGGCCGGTCAGCACCCCAATACTTTTGCCAGGCGCTTGGTCCCGCAGGACAGCAGCGACAATAGTGACAGCCTGCCATGGCTTTGAAGATCGTGAAAGGGAGCATCGATCGGATGTTCGATAAAAACCTTCAAGATTTAGTACGTGGCATTAGGAATCACAAGGAAGATGAGGTAAGACGATAACCTAGAAACAAAAATGTACATGTGACATTGCCTTTGTGAAAATGAAAGCAGTGTATGTCATACGTAGCACCATAAACTCGCTAAGAGCAACACAGGGATCATAATTAAATGAATAACTAGTAGGCTACTAGGTAGCTTGTAGCTCACGCTAGCTAGCTGTCCTGACAGCGTTAATCGGTTAGACCAAACCAGACCTGACCGGGGTGTGCAACGTTATCAAATAGCTTGCACTAGTAAGTAATGGAGAGCAACAGAGCAAGCTTGCATCTGCGACACTGTAAACCAGTTACGAACGGCCTGAATTGCAGGAACATGTCTTTGCTAGTAGTAGCCCTAGCTAGCAAGTATCTCAAACTCTTGTCTCATTCATTGCTGTTGTTAGCGCTAGCTAAGCCGAATAGCTAGCAAGGCCTCGCTTCGAATCATAGTTGCGCTGAGCGAGCCGGACTGTAGCTAGCTATCGTCCTTAATCCGGCAGTCTCGTTGACATTAGTTCTAATAACCTACTACTCCAGGCTAATGTAGCCGGTCATGTTATACGTCAATTTAGTAATAAAGCAGCTGTCCTCATCAGTACGGTGTGCAAGTGGTGTTAACTTAGAGACAAGCTCGCCAGACTAGACTGAGATAGCCAGGGTACAGTGTGTCAGTGACGCTGCCTTGCCAGTGTTGTTCGACTTGGCATGGTACCTGTTCGTTCCTTCGTGGGTGTGTGGCAGATATTGTCTAAATTAGATTTAGGATGTGCAGTCTGTTGTCAGTAAAAGGGAGTTATCAAGGCTTCAAGGCTAGGTAGCTTCGTATTCCATATTTTTTTCAAGGATAAAACCCCAACAGCAGATATGCCTGCTTGTCACATCGGCGCTATCGCTGTCTGAGCTAACCTAGTTCATTTACATCTACAGTCTTAGTTACTGGTCTTATTTGACGATTGTTAATACGTTACATCACGTCATTACATTAACTTTATATTGATGATCGTAATCATCCACATCCTCAGGCTGTTCCAAGCATAGATATATATATATATATCTATGGTTCCAAGCATGTCTTTGCTCGTCTGTCTTTGTTATGTCAGGTGACAGAACAGAACCTGTGAAGCATGATATTGCACATCTCATCTTAAAGCATCATGTCACCTTCTTGGAGAAGACCCAAAGCTTTGCTCTTATAACGGAATCAGTATTTCCATGGGGATAGCTATGTTCCTATAGGGGGCAGTGTTGAGGAAACATTGAGCATGAAGGCATAAACATGTGTTTTACCTGTTGGGGAATGCCAGTATACACTTAGTGGCCGTTTAACAGCATGTTTAAGGTTGATTTCTTCAACCGAGCTGTGGTCCACTGGTCAGCATGTGTAGTTACATGTTTAAAAGGATGATCATTTGAGACAGTTCGAGTTCAATACCCATGATTCTTTTGATTCAGGTTAGCCCATGGACCGGTTCATTACGTGCGTAACACAACCCCGGCCAACCGGATAAGGTGTTGGTTACCTTGCCGACGGCTGACAGCTCGCTGAAATATTAATCAGAGAGTGTGTGTCCGCTCCACAGTTTCCCCATTTGCTCTTATTTGCTTTTCACGTTCAGCCTTCATGTTTGCTGAAGGGATCTGAAGTCTGTCTGACACCAGACCTGGGCTAGTCCAAGCAGGCTCTTTCTGTCTGTCTGTCCGTGCGAATCAATGGGGTCAAGCAAACCGCACTGTCATTCAGCCTGTGAGTCACGACCTCTCGGATCAGCGAAGACTTCGTTAGCGAGAGGGCCGTCGACGGGGCCTCGGAGGAACATTAGGCGATTGTGTTGGGTCTGAGGGCGGCCATTGTTGCTCCTTCACCTTCCCAACCTGCGGCTCTGGCAGTGTGTTTGTGGCCTTGGCTCCTGGACAACTATCCCAGTTATTTCAGATGGTCTGACTGAGAATGTGTTGGAAAAACACACAGCGTGGGTCTGATGATCCAGTGTCTCCCCCCTGCCTGCCTGCCTGCCCTCCAGCCTGGCGTCTCTTAGCTGCAGCCCTAATGCAAGCCCCCCCTCCTCCCTCCCCCCCCTCCCCCTGTCACTGTGCTGTCTCATGACCACAGACACATGACCAGCACACTTGTGCTGCAGAGCTGTGTGTTTGTGATTGGTCCAGTGATTCACCAGTGTTTTTACTGATTGGTCTGAGTGAAAGACACTGTCGTTCTGTATATTTTTATAAGATCTCACTTCTTATGCATTTTAAACCCATTTCCTGATACATGTCTTGTACTACACCATCTTGAAAGTCGGTCCACGTTGAGAGATTTGTTGGATAGTGTTTAAAAGAAAAAAACATGAAATCCAAAGCAGACTGGTGCCAGCTGTGTGCCGTCACGTGCCGTGGTTACACCGTGTCTGACGCATCGTACGGTCTCTCTCGTCTCCCCTCAGGCCAAATACATCTCCACCTGCATCGATGAGATCAAACAGGAACTCAAGCAGGATAACATCGCCGTCAAGGCCAACGCCGTCTGCAAGCTCACATACGTAAGTCCCCGCTTGGACCTCCCTCCCTCCTTCCTCTGTCCCCCCTGCCTTCCTCTCTCTCTCTCCCTACTTCCTCTCTCCCTCCCTCCTGCCTTCCTCTCTCTCTCTCTCCCTCCTCTCCCTCCCGCTCCCTCCCTCCCTCATTTCCTCCTCCCCTCCTTTCTCCCTCCATCCGTCCCTCCATCTCTCTCTTCCTTCCTCCCTCCCTCCCTCGACTGTAAACTCATTCAAATCAGGCTCTTTTGAAAAGAAAGCTCTCACAGGTCTTCTATATATAGATCCGGGGCCTGTTCTGAACTGCGGTGAGCGGTGGCTGCACTCTGTGTGCTTTGGGTCCGTGTGTTGTGGTTCCACAGGGACCGTCCACACTGGCTGATCTGACATTGGCTGTCTCTCCCCATGTTCCTCCACAGTTGCAGATGCTCGGCTATGACGTCAGCTGGGCGGCGTTCAACATCATCGAGGTCATGAGCTCGTCCAAGTTCACCTACAAGGTGAGAACGGGGTGAAGGAGAAAGACCATTGGGTCTGTGTGGATGATGTCGATGTCAGAGTTCCTCTTTTGTATTTTCCCCTCGGCTGAAGTCGAAAGGTCTTTAAACTAGTTCCTCTTCCCCTGCAGAGGATTGGCTACCTCGCCGCCTCCCAGTGTTTTCACGAGAGCACTGATGTCATCATGCTGACGACCAATCAGATTCGAAAGGTAAGAAACCTCTCTCTCTCCCCTTTGGCCTTTCTGTCTTGATGGTTTAAGTCTCTCCCTGACCCCTTATCTCCCTCTCTCTCTCTCTCTCTCTCTCTCTCTCCCTCTCCCTCTCCCTCTCCCTCTCCCTCTCCCTCTCCCTCTCCCTCTCCCTCTCCCTCTCCTCTCCTCTCTCTCTCTCCGTCTCTCTCTCGCTCTCTCTCAGGATCTGAGCAGTCCTAACCAGTACGACACGGGCGTGGCTCTCACCGGCCTGTCATGTTTCGTGACCCCCCGACCTCGCCCGGGACCTGGCCAACGACATCATGACCCTGGTGAGGGAGACTCTGACTGTCCCTGCGGCCCTCGCCACCTCTCCCTCACCTCCCCCCCCCTCACCATCCCCTCTGTGCTTGTCCTGCAGATGTCCCACACCAAGCCCTACATCAGGAAGAAGGCGGTTCTGATCATGTACAAGGTGTTCCTGAAGTACCCCCCCCCGAGTCCTTGCGGCCGGCCTTCCCCAGGCTGAAGGAGAAGCTGGAGGATCCAGACCCAGGTGAGCCCCCACACCAGCTTCTGCCACAGCCCCCCACAGCCCCCCACACCAGCCCCCCCCACAGCCCCCACACACCAGCCCCCCAAACCAGCTTCTGCCACAGCCAGGCGCCCACCCACAACACGCAGTCCCGTCCAGTCCCTAAACAAAAGCTCTGTTCTGCGTCCCGTCTCCTGGGAACTCTGCAGGCGTGCAGTCGGCCGCCGTGAACGTGATCTGCGAGCTGGCCAGGAGGAACCCCAAGAACTACCTGTCCCTCGCTCCGCTGTTCTTCAAGCTCATGACCTCGTCCACCAACAACTGGGTCCTCATCAAGATCATCAAACTGGTAAGTGTGTGAGTGTGGGCTCCTGGAGCACGCCAGGGGGGGAGGAGCCCGATGGGACGTGTGGTAAAACGCGTGTTGTGTGTTTTGTGTTGACAGTTTGGCGCCCTCACGCCCCTGGAGCCCCGTCTGGGGAAGAAGCTGATCGAGCCGCTGACTAACCTCATCCACAGGTGAGGCGCTGTGGTGGAGACGATCTCTGTTCTTCTTCTCTCCCCTTTTCTCCTCTCTCCGCTCCTTTCACTGTGTGTAGGGGAGAAAACGTTTTTTTTAAACGGTTTGGAGAATATTTTCGACAAAATATTTCGCAGACATCTGTTTCATCGTCACGTTATCAGCGTCGATGAAAACAATGCTTTTCTGACTTCCTGTCTGTGCTCTCTCTCTCTCTCTCTCTCTCCCTTCTTCTCTCCTTTCCACAGCACGTCGGCCATGTCTCTGCTGTATGAATGCGTCAACACTGTAATAGCAGGTCAGTAATCGCAGAGCTCAACCCCCCCCTGATGCCCTTTTTGAATGGCTGAATGCACGGGTTGCCAGGTTCGTCGCCAGGATCTGGATCTAACCCCCTTCCTGTTGTTTTGCAGTGTTGATATCTTTGTCCTCTGGGATGCCCAATCACAGTGCTAGCATTCAGGTAGGTCTCAACAGCCGTCCGTGTCGCCTGGCTAGGTGTTAACCCTTTCCCTTCCAGTTTAAGAGAGATGCATGTCACTTTTATCGAGTTATAAGTCTGCCCCAACAACTTTTTGTTTTTCAGTAGATGATCACCAACAGGTCAGATAGGCTCGTGAAATGAACTAACGTCAATGTGGGTTAGAATGTAGGACTGCATGAAACCCTTTACGCATGAACGCTAGTGTCTCGATGTTTATTCAAGTCAATTAACCGCAACTGTTTTCGAACGAAAAGACTGGGGCTGATTTGGAAAGGTTTACATCAAATTATTTAAAAAATGTCCTCCCTCCCTCTGTCTATCTTTCTCTCTTTCACCCCCCCCTGCCTCTCTCCCCCCCCCTCTCTCTCGCCCTCCCACCCCCCCCTCTCGCTCTCCTCGCTCCCTCTCTCTCTCAGCTCTGTGTACAGAAACTGCGTATCCTGATCGAAGACTCGGACCAGAACTGTGAGCCTTCTGTCAATGCCTGCAGTGTGTCATTCTCTCATTGTCTGCGTGTTTGGGACTAGCCTACTTGTCCACTGTAGCATACAACAACTTTAGACCCCCAAACTGGATAACTCGAAATTCTCTCCACGCCGGCCTCCCGACCAGGCGGCCGTCTGGAGCGCCTCGACACGTGAGTCACATGACCGGAGTCACATGACCCGGTGACCCAGGAGGTAGGCCGCATTCGAGCACTAGCGCTCCACGCCCGCGCCGTTTTGGGGTCCGCCGAGACAGAAAACGCCCGTCTAAAAAACGAGTGCGTTCACGTCGCAGGTTGTCATGGGTTCGAGTTATCTGCCCCCCCCCCATCCCCCATTGTGCTTAGACGGTGCTGTGTAGGTAGATTGTAGACATGGGCTGCCATGTTTTTTGTTTTGTTTTTTTCCCCTTGAGTTGGATGTTTTGGAATGACACATACCCACAAAGAAGCACACCATCAGGTGGTGTCAACACCAACATGTACATTTAGTCATTTAGCAGACGCTCTTATCCAGAGTGACTTACAGTAAGTACAGGGACATTCCCCTGAGGCAAGTAGGGTGAAGTGCCTTGCCCAAGGACACTGTCATTTCGCACGGCCGGGAATCGAACCGGAAACCTTCTGATTACTAGCCCGATTCCCTAACCACTCAGCCACCTGACGTGAACAAATAAAGCCCTTGATTAAGGGAGGGGGGGGGGATTGCGTAAGATAATTCTGAAAGCACAAAGCAGTGTGCGTAGCCGGCCTGGCCCAAACCTCAGCTTCCATTAGTGCCTCCTAGCCTCAGTCACAAGCTTCCCTCCACACACACACACACACACCACACCACACCACACCACACCACACCACACACACACACAGAGACACACACACCACACACCACCGCAGCAGCCCAGCCCCAGAGCTCACATGAAACCCAGCCTGGCCTCGCTGTATATCTGCAGTGCCCCACCCCCCCTCTCCCCCTAAGGTGCCCTTGACCTCTCGTATCGATCCCTGAAGCCGAGCCACTGTAGTCCCACGCCTCACCAGCATCACCAGCACCACCACGGCCACCAGCACTGTGTTCCCTGTTCCCAACAGAGCTCAGGGGCTCTTCAGCATCAGAGAGAAATAAACAAAACGTCCATGTGTGTATGTTGTCCTGTGTGTGTGTGTGTGTTCCTCCCCATCGTCTTGTGTGTGTGTGTGTGTGTGTTCCTCCCCATCGTCCTGTGTGTGTGTGTGTGTGTTTTCCTTTTCCTTACAAGCTTTCATTTGTAGTGATGTGTGTTCTTATTGTTTGGGTGTGTGTTAGAGGGGTTGTAGTGAAGGGGAAGTTAGTGACAGGTTATTGCCAGCACGTCATCGTGCACTTGGCACGGCAGGATATCACAAACTAATACGGCCTAGTTTGATCATAGTCTCTAGGCCACTAAATATAGAGGGGAAACAAAAATAAATATAAAAATATTAAATTGTGTGTAGCATTTATACCTAGCCTATGGCTTGATTAGAACATGGAGGTAGCGCAGCGTAGCACCAGAGTGCTACATATGCTAGCCTTCTGTCAGTGTATCCTGTATGGTAGCTAGTACTAGTCTCCACAGCGGAGGGTCAGGGGCAGGACAGTTCAGTGGTCAGGAGAGGGTTCAGCCCCGCCCCCCACGCCCCTGAGCATGTCGTCTCCTCCTCCAGTGAAGTACCTGGGCCTGCTCGCCATGTCCAAGATCCTGAAGACACACCCCAAGTCTGTGCAGTCCCACAAGGACCTCATCCTCCAGTGTCTGGACGACAAGGACGAGTCCATCCGCCTCCGGGCCCTCGACCTGCTCTACGGCATGGTGCGTCCGCCGATGATGATGTCATCATTACACGTCCGTCCGCCGGGGATGTCGCTGGGGTTGTGAGGCTTCTCCAGCCTTCCTCCCCTCCTCCAGGGTCGGAGATCTAAGTGTGTGTGTGTGTGTGTGTGTGTGTGTGTGTGTGTGTGTGTGTGTGTGTGTGTGTCGTCTGGTCCCCCCAGGTCTCCAAGAAGAACCTGATGGAGATCGTGAAGAAGCTGATGCTGCACGTGGACAAGGCGGAGGGCACCACCTACAGGGACGAGCTGCTCACCAAGATCATCGACATCTGCTGCCAGAGCAACTACCAGTACATCACCAACTTCGAATGGTCCGTCCCGGTCACGCCCCCCCACCACACCGCTGCCATGAGGAGGGGTCTGGAGTCATGAGTTCACTAAGATCTACCACCACCAGTCTCACTGTTTGTGTCTGTGTCCATGTCTGTGTGTGTGTGTGTGTCGGTTTCTGGGTGTGTCTGTGTGTGTCGGTTTCTGGGTGTGTCTGTGTGTCTGTCTGTGTGTGTCTGTGTGTGTGTGTCTGTGTGTGTGTGTCTGTGTGTGTGTGTGTCTGTGTCTGTGTGTCCGTGTCTGTGTGTGTCCGTCTGTGTGTGTCCATGTCTGTGTGTGTCTGTGTGTGTGTGTGTGTGTGTGTGTCTCTGTGTGTGTCCGTGTGTGTGTGTGTGTGTGTGTCTCTGTGTGTGTGTGTCTGTGTGTGTGTGTGTGTTTGTGTCTGTGTGTGTGTGTCTGTGTCTGTGTGTCCGTTTCTGTGTGTGTCCGTCTGTGTGTGTCCATGTCTGTGTCTGTGTGTCTGTGTGTGTGTGTGTGTCTCTGTGTGTGTGTCTCCAGGTACATCAGCATCCTGGTGGAGCTGACCCGTCTGGAGGGCACCAGGCACGGTCACCTGATCGCCTCCCAGATGCTGGACGTGGCCATCCGCGTCAAGGCCATCCGGGTGTTCGCCGTGGCCCAGATGGCCATGCTGCTGGACAACGCCCACCTGCTGACGGGCAACACGCAGCGCAACGGCATCTGTGAGGTGCTGTACGCCGCCGCGTGGATCTGCGGGGAGTTCTCAGAGTACGTTCCGTCGTCTGGCCTCACACACACTCACATGTACACACACACACACGGGCATCCTTTACACCCGTACGTGTATGTACACACACACACACACACGCCAACCCTCCATGTCCCCTCCACGGTCCACCTACCAGGCACCTGGAGATTTTTTTTTCCCTCACACACTCACATGTACACACACACGGGCATCCTTTACACCCGTACGTGTATGTACACACTCACACACACACACATCTAACCCAGCCAACCCTCCGTGTCCCCTCCCCTCCGCCCCCCAGGCACCTGGAGAACCCCCTGCAGACGCTGGAGGCCATGATGCGGCCCAAGGTGGCCACCCTGCCGGGCCACATCCAGGCCGTGTACGTGCAGAACGCCGCCAAGCTGTTTGCCACCGTGCTGCGGGGCCAGGAGGGCGCTCCGGACAGCACGGCGGCACAGGAGACCAGCCAGCTGCTGGTGGAGAGGCTGCCTCTGTTCGTCCAGAGCGCCAACCTGGAGGTGCAGGAGAGGGTGAGTCCACCGCCGGGCAGCCTCGACCGTCAGCGCTGCCAGATGGCCCGGATGCACCTAAGTGTTCCTGGATTAACCTCCTCCCCTCCTCCATTTTTCTTCTCTCCCCCTCTCCTCCTCCTCCTCTTCCCCCCCCTCTCTTCCTCTCCTCTTCCCCCCTCTCCTCCTCCTCCTCTTCCCCCCTCTCTTCCTCTCCTCTTCCCCCCCTCTCCTCCTCCTCCTCTTCCCCCCTCTCTTCCTCTCCTCTTCCCCCCTCTCCTCCTCCTCCTCTTCCCCCCTCTCTTCCTCTCCTCTTCCCCCCTCTCCTCCTCCTCTCCTCTTCCCCCCCTCGCCTTCTCTCCATGTTTTCTTCCCCCCTTCTCCACCCTCTCCTCCTCCCTCCTCCTCCCCCCCTCTCCCTTCCCCTCTCCTCCTCCTCCCCCCTCTCCTCCTCTCCATGTCTCTCCCCTGTCCTTCCTCCTCTCCCCCCCAGGCCTCGTGTATCCTGCAGCTGGTGAAGTACATCCAGAAGCTCCAGCAGAAGGACGTGGAGGTGTGCGAGGAGGTCACGGCTCTGTTTGCAGGGGAGCTCAACCCCGTGGCCCCCAAGGCCCAGAAGAAAGTGCCTGTTCCCGAAGGGTGAGTAGGACTCCCTCCTCCTCCACCCCCTCCTCCACCTCCACACCTCCCCTGTAGCCAGACGAGACGCTGTCACGCCATGGAACTTAACATCAGTCATGTCGAGCTTAGATGGAACTTTGGTGTGGAACGTTCTAGATCCCCGTTCTCTCTCTGTGTCTCCCAGCCTGGACCTGGACGCCTGGATCAACGAGCCTCCGTCTGAGAGTGAGTCTGAGGACGAGAAGCCCAAGGCCGTGTTCTCCAGGGAGGAACCCAGACACACCCGCCCACGCCACACGGAGGTGGACGAGAAGGAGCTGGCCAAGGTTAGCGGAACCTTCCGGAACCCCCGGACACACCCGTCCGAGCCGGGCAGCGGAGCCCTCCAGATCTGCTGGAGAATAGAGAGATAATAAGAGGGATCTGGTCGTGTGATCTTAACCCCCTCGTGACCCTGCTGTGTTTCCTCCCTCCTCAGCGGAGAGAAGTGCGGAAGCAGGAGCAGGCCAACAACCCCTTCTACATCAAGGCCTCTCCGTCCTCTCAGAAGGTAACCCCGGCAACCCGCCTGTCTCACCTCGAACTCCGCCACGCGCTCACGGCCAGGACTACGGTTGTGGATCGAACGTTAAAGTGTTCATATGATCGGTCTCTCTATCTCTCTCTATCTCTCTCTGTCTCTCTCTCTCCTCTCTCCCTCTCTCTCTCTCTCTCCTCTCTCTCTCGCTCTCTCCTCTCTCTCCTCTCTCTCTCTCCTCTCTCTCTCTGCAGGTGTACCAGGAAGCCCCTGGCGTGGAGCACATCCCTGTGGTTCAGATCGACCTCAGTGTGCCTCTCAAAGTCCCGGGTCAGTACTCCCCCTCTCCCCTCCGCAGCTCCCTCTCACCCCACCTCCCTCCCTCCCTCCCTCCCTACCTCCCTCCCTCCCTACCTCCCTACCTACCTACCTACCTCCCTACCTACCTACCTACCTCCCTCCCTACCTACCTACCTACCTACCTACCTCCCTCCCTCCCTCCCTCCCTCCCTCCCTCCCTCCCTCCCTCCCTCCCTCCCTCCCTCCCTACCTACCTACCTACCTACCTCCCTCCCTACCTACCTACCTACCTACCTACCTACCTACCTACCTACCTACCTACCTCCCTCTGCCACATTCCGCCCTCTCACCCCGCCCCCCGGCCCCCTCTCTCCCCCCCTCCAGGCCTGCCCATGTCAGACCAGTACGTGAAGCTAGAGGAGGAGCGACGGCAGAAGGACCGCGCGGACAAGAAGAAGAAGGACAAGAAGAAGAGGCGGGAGAAGAAGGGGGGCCGGCGGAGGCAGGACTCTGGGCCCGAGAGCGAGGAGGACATCACCCCCGCCCAGCAGGTGGACATCGTTACTGAGGAGATGCCCGAGGTAAGGGCCCCCACCCCCTCCACTGGCCCCGGGGGATTCGCTAGGCCCCGCCCACATGTTGAAGCTTGGGGTTGTATTGTACGGGGACTACGTTGTGTGTGTGTATGGATGAAGATGTCGATGTGCTTGTCTGCCTTCCGTCCCCCCGTGTCAGAATGCCTTACCCAGTGACGATGACGACAAGGACCCCAACGACCCGCACAAGGCCCTGGACATCGACCTGGACAAGTAAGACGAACCCCTGACAGATTGGAACCCCTCTGGGCTGAGTAGCGTGTGTGTGTGTGTGTAGTGCTGGGGGGGGTGCAGGTCCAGGGATGCAGCTGAATCCCAGAATGTCATACTGAGTTACGATGCCTCACCATGCCTCACATCCAGCCCGACGGCAGCTAGCGACTCCCCCGGTTCCAGAGATGGAGGCTGGGGTTCTCCTCCACTCACTCACTCCCTCTCCCTGTGCTCTGCCCTCTGCTTCCCTCCCCCCCTCTCTCTCACGCGCACACACACACACACACACCTCTCTCTGTTCATCTATGTGGTGGCAGCTTGGTGGCGGCGAAAGGGTGAGTACCCCAAGCTGGGGAGAGCCCCTCCCTTCAGGGACTGCCCCGGACTCATCTGCAGTGCACTTCTCTCTCCCTCTTTCCCCTTATGTCTCTCTCTCTCTCCCTCTCTCTTTCTCGATGTCTCTCTCTCTCTCTCTCAATCTTCCTCTCTCTCGATGTCTCTCTCTCTCTCTCTCTCTCGATCTTTCTCTCTCTCTCTCTCTCTCTCTCTCTCTCTCGATGTCTCTCTCCCTCGTATCTTCCTTCCCTACACTAACATAACTCACTCTCTCTTTGGCGTTGCTGTGCCTGGTGCTCTCTCTCTCTCCGTTTGGGCATGCCATGACGTAGCACACTAAACCTCGTGTTGACGGACTGAACTCTTCTCTAGCCCCTCCCGCCTAACCCCAAAATGCCCCCTTCAGAATATCAGCATTTCCTCCCTTATCGACCAGTAAGCCTTTGACCCTCGCTCTCTATCTACCTGTCTCTCTTTACCTGTCTCTCTCTCTCTCTCTCTACCGTTCCCTCTCTCTCTCTAACTGTCTCTTTACCTGTCTCTCTCTCTACCTGTCTCTCTCTACCGGTCCCTCTCTCTCTCTCTCTCTCTCTCTCTCTCTAACTGTCTCTCTAACTTTCTCTCTCTACCTGTCTCTATCTCTCTCTCTACCCGTGTGTCTCTCTCTCTCTCTCTCTCTCTCTCTCCCGAAGGCTCCACCCACAGCACTGCTGATTATGGGCGTGTCCCTAGCTGGCCTCTCTGAGGAGTGTTGCTGATATTCTGAAGTCTTCCTGATGAGCCTGTAGTCCTCCAGGTTCTGCTAGCTCCCTCTAACCCTCCCCCGTCCCTGTAGCTCCTAACAGCACAGCGCCAGCAGAGGGCTGTAGTAGACCACGGTACGGAAAGATCCGGAGAACCCCTCCGCCCCCGGTCACTGTGGGTCTGGAGACGTTCCGGGGTGTTCTGTGAGCCGGTTGGTTGGTTGTCTGCTCGCCGGTGCACTTTGCCGTGCTTGAAGAATGGCTTCGATCAGTACTCTGGTTTGCTGAAGCACAATGCACTGGGTTCCGTTGGCTGTGTCTCAATACCCAGTCCGATCTCTGCCAGATTAGCAGACGTCTCACACAAAAAAACATAGCAACAGAGCTGGATGAGACTATTGAGACACAGCCCAGTGGTTCCGGTCTGAACACAATCCCAGGTTCGGTCGGGGGTTTATAAGTGTGTGTCTGTGTGTGTGTGTGTGTGTGTGTGTGTGTCCCAGGCCCCTGGCGGACAGCGAGAAGCTTCCGGTCCGGACGCACCGCCCCCCCGAGCTCCTGAAGAGCCCCGCGGCCGACAAGGAGGCGGAGGCCCCCCCGGCCGAACCCAAGAAGAAGAACGTCAAGGAGAAGAAGAGAGACAAGGACAGGAAGGTGAGGTTCACCTTCAGCCTTCAGGCTCCCTCGTCTCTTCCTCTGTGGTGCTCCTGCTCGCGGCTCGCTGACCAAGGGGGGGGCGGTGTTTCTGTGCTTCAGAAGGGCAAGGAGGAGAAGAAGAAGAAGAAACACAAACAGGAAGCAGGGGAGGAGGACCTTCTGGAAGTTCAGGCGGAGGAGGAGCCCGTCCAATCGGCAGAGACCAACGACGGGTGGCGGTCGTCCCCGCCTCCACTCCTGCAGAGGTATGACATCACGGCGAGAGCTTAGGGGGACGTGCCGATGAGACTTCCTGGTAGAGATGTGGCCACGGCGTTCTCCAGAACGCCACGCAGAGCTGTGACTGAGTCATTTTTCCAGCTTAGTTAGTACGTTAAGACGACATTTCAGGCACACTCTCAGGCACACAGACTTTCATTTTCACATTTGCCCCCTACATTCTCATTGCTTCTTCTAAGCCCCCCCCTCTCTGGATTATTACCGCTGTAAAATGTAATCAAGTATCAGTTTCCTTCGAAAAACTGTTTTTAGTCTCTCTAAAAATACTTGATTTATTCATGAAAGGTTTAAATGTCTGTAGAATCTTCATGAATATAGCTCACATGTTGAACCTGTGACCGTCTCCCTGTTCTAGGCATCGGATCTGGATTTCTGGCTCTCAAATGCACCAGTGCCCTCTATCTCCCAGGTTGAGTCTCCCCTCCTCTCTCTCTCTCTCTGTGTCTCTTTCTCCATCTCTGTGTCTCTCTCTTCTCCTCTACGTGTGTGTTCTCACGGCACTGCTCAATGCATGGTTTCTGCTCAAACCACACGACGTGTGTGTGTGTCTCTCCATCCACTCTAACCCCATCTCTCCCCCGACGCCACCTAGCTCGTCTTCACCGATCACCTAGCTCGCCCCGCTCTCGCTGTGCCTCTCTCACCTCACCTGCGTGCCGCTTCCTGTCCCCCTGTGTCCCTCTCGGCTCGTGTGTCCCCCCCCCCTCGGGTGTCTCGGTGGTGGGAAGGTCACAGTTGTTGTCGTTGTCGTCGTGGGTGATGTCGTCGAGTCCAAGAGGCTCCAGATTCTCTGGAATCTCGCCCGCCGGTTCCTGTAGTTCCAGTCCGACCGCCGTTGTCGCATGTGCCTCGTGCGTGTGTGTGTGTGTGTGTCTGGGTGTGTGGGTGTATCGAGTGTGACCCAAATACTCTTCTTGTGTCACCTCGTTGAATGTGTGTGACCTCGGTGTGTGTGACTGCAGGCTGTCTCGCTGGTTGAGCAGCTGTCCAGAGCAAGTATGTATATATGTGTGTGTGTGTGTGCGTGAGTGTCTGTGTGTGTCTGTGTGTCTGTGTGTGTCTCTCTGTGTGTGTGTGTCTGTGTGTCTGTGTGTCTGTGTGTGTGTATGTGTGTCTGTGTGTCTGTGTGTGTGTGGCACAAAAGGGCGGGGTGACACCAACGTTGACCTGCCCCAGCTCCTCTCCCCTGAATCACCCGTGAAAGAGAAGATTGTTTTTGTTTTGTCTCCCATGTCGAATTCCACTTGTGGTCTGCGTTCTGTATGTTCCCTTCTCGTGTCACATGTCAGCCTCAGGCCAACACTGTGTCTGTTCCTGAGGTATGACCTTTCACATCCTGTTCCAACGTGTCTCGCTGAAGGGTTTTGGAAGCAGTGAGCTACTCTCCATAACAGCACGGACAACTTTCAACTAATTGACTAACAAACCTGCTCACTACTGCTGCTGTAGAACCAGTTGCTACGTTGTTTGTGTTCTGTCGCCTGATGTGTGTGTTTGTGTGTGTGTGTTCAGGAGGCAGCAGTAACTGCCGCTGCCCCTGCCCCTGCCCCTGCCTCGGCCCCCGAGGCCGTTTCTGGAGCGACTCCAGACTCGGAGGCAGATGAACCCAAAGACACTGAACCAGAGGAGACGGTGAGTCACCGCTGATGATGTCATCATTATGAGACTGATACCTAGGCTTGGCTGACGACGCTGGTACACTGTGACACTACAGGTGGACGCCATCTTGGCTCCGAAAGAATTAGTAATTAGAAATGTTGAAAATATTTGTAATTAGTCAAAATACCACCCCAAAAAATGCAGGTTGGCTGTACGTTTGTGTAACGTCTCCCCGCCCCCCCCCCTCACTACAGAAGTCATCCAAGCATAAGAAGAAGAAGCAGAAGAAAGAGAAGGAGGACAAAGACAAGAAGAAGAAGAAGAAACACCACCACCGTCACCATAGCGACGGCGGCGGCGGCGGAGACGAGTCTGTGCAGAACGGCACCGTGGAGGAGGAGGAGGAGGATCCACTGCCGGTGAGTGACAAGCCGTGACAAGCCCCTCCCCCCCCTGCATCACCGCCCAGTAGCTAGGCCCGTGTCTCGTCATGTGATCTGCATATGAGTGACAGCTCTCAGCTGATTGGTGGACGTGTCCTCTTCTCGTTTCAGCCCATGTCCAACTACAGCCTGCTGGCCGAGAACTCCTACATCAAAGTGGTGAGTGTGACTTCCTGCTCTGGGGCCAATCAGACGCGAGCTGCGTCCAGAACCAGGAAGAACCTGACTCCCTGTCCAATATGTGCTGCTTAGGATGGTGGTTGTAGCGCGGTGTAAAGCGAAATGAGGAGCGTTGCTGTGTTCTTAGTGTACGAGACTCTCCATTCTCCCCTCTCTCTGTGTCTCTCTCTAAAGATGACGGAGGACGCTGATCAGGTACTGGCCCTCGGACGTCCTGTTCTCCGTTTGAGAACGTTTTGCTAGATGTGCTCTTGTGCTCCTCGGAATGTCCCTCGGCTTATCCTGTCAGATAACCAAACTAGAACAGGACCGTCTGTTCATGACACGCGGACGTAGTTAAGCCAGGGACACTTTCTGAGTATGACTCTGCCCCTTTTCTTTCTTTTTTCTTTTCGATGTCCAATCAAAGCTTCTCGTGCTCTTTTGAGGTGCCGTGTGATTGGTTGATTGGTGTTGGGGGCGTGGGTGGCGGGAGTGGACTTGCCGTGGCTCTGCGTTCCGAGAGATTCGGCGACGGTCTGTGGGGTTGCCATAGTGACCCGGTCCTCCTTCCCCTCCTCCGCCCAGGTGTGCGACATCCAGGGCAACCTGCAGGACGGCAGTCAGGTGGTGGTGTCGGTCATCTTCGAGAACACGTGCGACAGCTTCCTCAAGTCCATGGAGTTCAACGTGCTCGACTCCCTCAACTCCAAGCTGCAGCGGCCGGAGGGGGCGGGGCCACACGACAGCCTGACCGTGCCCTTCCAGCTTCCCCCCGGTCAGTACCACCCACACACACACACACACACACACACACACAGGCACTCACACAGAGACACACACACACACTCACACACAGACACACACTCGCACACAGACACACACACACAGGCACTCACACAGAGAGACACACACCCACACACCCACACACACACACACACACCCCCACACACACACACCTGAGGGGAGTGGCGCTCACGTCCCGTCTCGTTCCTGCAGGGGTGTCAAACGAGGCGCGCTTCGTGTTCACCATGCAGAGCATCGTCATGCCTCAGAAGCTGAAGGGGACACTCACCTTCATCGTCAAGGTGCGTGTCGTCGAGCAAACAGTGCGTCAGGGTCAGCCCCGTCGCTGGCTCTGTCTGGGGCCTGAGACTCTCTTTAAAAATAAGAATTTAGAGGTTTGGGTTTCAGAAATAAATTAAAACAGAAAAAATGATAATAATCCTCCAGAGCCTCTCATTAGTCTTTGGTTTGTCATCTCCCCGCAGAATGAGGAGTCCTCGACTCACGAAAAACTGGACTTCAAACTGCACTTTACCTGTACCTCATACCTGATCACCACACCCTGCTACAGGTCAGCCCCCCCTGTCCCTGCACATCTTCCATATCTGTCTTCATGTGCCATTAAACACGACGCTCCACTGTGGATGCTATGTGGTGAGGTTCTAACGTTGCCGTTTTGGCTTGCTGTTCTCCGATTGGCCGGGCGTTTCCCCTAGCGACGCGTACGCAAAGCTGCTGGAGTCGGGGGACCTGAAGTCGAGCTCTGTCCGCCTGGAGGGCATCAGCATGCCTTTCCATCACCTCCTGGCCCGGATCTGCTTCCACCACCACTTCTCTGGTACGTATCCCTCCGCCTCCTCCTCCTCCCACCCTCACCACTCCCACACAGAACCTCCTTGTTCACCGTTCGAAGCAGTGTAGGGTCACGTGGGAAGGCTTTGGAGATTTTGTGATGCTGACGTGACACTACACACACACACACACACACTACACACACTGTACACTTTGTCATGCTGATTTGGTCGTGTGTCTTCCCTTGTCGGTCGAACAGTCGTGGAGCGGATCGACTCGTGCGCCTCCATGTACAGCAGGTCCATCCAGGGGCACCACGTCTGTCTGCTGGTCAAGACTGTGAGTACTGCGCCCCGTCCCCACACACACACACACCACACACACACACACACCCCACACACACACACACCACACACACACGCTGCTAAGAGCCACAGAGAAAGACGGACGCCCTGTTCCAGAACCCCGTGTCCCTCTGCATCACAAACGTTCTAACCTCTGCCCCCCCCTGCGTCTCCCTCTCTCTCTGTCTCCACCAGGCTGACCAGACGGTGTCCATCGACGCCAAATGCGACGAGCCGTCGCTGCTTGGGAACGTGCTGGATGAGATCAAGCAGACATTCGCTCAGTGCTGATTGTGTTTGACAGTTTGCCTGTGCCCTCCCTCCCCCCCCCGCTTGCTGAACCCCTCTCGATCTGAAAACCCCCCCCACACAGACATAATCATGTTTCACTGCGGCTGGCACACCCAGTCTCGCCCCTATTTATTTGTCCTGAAGGTTCGTCCCCTCTGTGTCTTTCACCCTGGTCCTCCCCTTCTGCTGTTGTCTTACTGTCGCTTCAAGCTCACTTCCTGTCTGCCCCCCCCCTCTCCCTCCCCTATCCACTTCTCACCTTGTTTGCCCTTCGACCTCTGAAACGCTGATGTCATCCTCGATGCTTCTCCCTGAGCACCTCCCCCTCCCTCCTCTTGGTCAGTCTGTGATGATCATGATGATGTCATGTTACTCTGACAACTGGACTTATTTTCTTTTTTTCGTTGGTGATGTTGAATTGTGTTTTTACTGTTGTCGCGTTGTTTTTGATCCGTTGCCGTTCTGTTAGTTTCTGATGTCCACCTGCGCCTTTTACTCCTGTGTGTGTGTGAGTGTGTGTGTGTGTGTGCCCTCCTGTGTGTTTAGCCCCGTTGGAGTGTGACCAGTTCCCCAGTCAGCCCGGCCTCGGGCTGGAAACATGCTGACTCTAACCTCCTGACTCGCTGACTCTAAACCTCCTGACTCGGACGAGGGGGACAGCTGTCCCCAGGACCAGCCCAGAGAGAGAGACGCTGTGTACATCCGCTCAATCTTCACATTAGGCTGTTTTTTTGCGCAGTGCTTTACTGTTCGGCCAATCGCGAGGGGCCGCGCACGCCACCTTTTCCTTTGGAGTAGTTTACCCGCTCCGCGTTCCTCCTGTGCTCCAGTAAAGAGGCAACACACTCCCTGGAACATATCAATCCTCGGATGAATCTGACATGCCTGAGTTGGTGTTTGTACTGAGAGTATATTTATTGGGGAGAGTCGGGGGTTCACTTACTCAGACCAAGTAGCGTAGCAGCCGTACAGACTTGCATCTCACATACAGCTCTAGGGAGAACATTTTGAGACCTCTACACCTTTTGTCTTTCAATAAAAAATCTATTAAAAAAAGTTGAGGAGAATTTTGAGTGAGGAACGGAAGGGTAAAAGGCCATTGCAAATGTTACCCTTCTGTTCCTCGCTCGTCCTTCTCAACTTTTTTTTTAATGGAAGAAAAGGGGTGCAGCGGTATCTCGACTTCTTCCAGAGCTGTACAATCCCACCTACGAAAATATGGAACCCCTACGATGTCACTTCCCCTATTAAAGATGTGGATAGGACGCTGTAGGCCTCGTTGTTTTTCCAATGGTTTTATTTGACTCAGTTATTGTACTGCTTCGTTGCAGTGCTGTGGTCTGTGTCTCAGTGCCTTGGGCACTGCCACAATATATCTGACTAACGAGAATAAAGTGGAATAAAATATGACTGCTCTGTGAGCCTGCCTCCGTCTCTCCTTATTGAGAAGGCAGGCGATCGCTTACAGGAGCAGAGTTAGACCCTCTGGCTCGCTGTCGCTTCTGACCAGGTAGTGTGCATATCAAACGGTTAAAGATCTCTCTGTTGCCAAGGGGTACAGTAGCTATTGGAAACGGACAAAGGTTCCAGGACGTCGTCTTTATACTTGGCCGGGCCAGCGAGGTGCTAGGTGTCGTGTCTGTTGTCCTCTCGAGCAGTATTAGTCGAGGTCACTCTAGTTTTCTCCTCCTACTCGTCCTGAGTAAGCATCCACTCTTGTCTCTCGTCCTGAGTAAGCATCCACTTTGTCTCTCGTCCTGAGAAAGCATCCACTCTTGTCTCTCGTCCTGAGTAAGCATCCACTTTTGTCACTTGTTCTGAGAAAGCATCCACTCTTGTCTCTCGTCCTGAGTAAGCATCCACTCTTGTCAGTCACGGAAGTGCGTGACATCATCGGAACCTCTTGCGCCTGTGCCACTCTGACTACCCCACTGTACGTGTCTCTGGTATACAGACTTAGATTCCAGTGTTATATCCTTTCAGAACTGCCTTGCCATTTCCTCTTGCATTGAGAACGTTGTAAACAAGAACTCTCATTTTAAATGGATTCCTTTCATGACTTGCTCAGAGGCACTTGTTGTCTCACAGTCTGGTCCAGCACGACTTAAAAGTAGCAAGTTATAAATAGTTTTATGTTTGTATCCCAATTAACCCTCCTCCGTTGCGGTTTCTCGAACGTAGATGATGATGGTGTCGTTTGCCTGAGTGGTCAGCTTAGCCTAGATTGTTTTTCTGTTCTGTAATAAACTTTAAATATGGATTGATGTCAGGAATATCGACAAATCCAGAAAATATTATTCCTGTTCCTGAACATTCTTCGACTGATGTGAATTAAAGAGAATGGAACCGAAAGAGATGCTTGTAATCATAAATTGTACTAATTATTAACATTTATTGTGCAAAGTATTTAATTAAAATTTGTATCTTGCATGAGTAGGAATGTATTCTTTTTTACTTTTCATTTATTCCCAGGTCATACACAGGATTCCCTAACATTCCTTTTGATTGTCTTTACTTTTATATTTTTTTATGAAGTAAAAGTTGACTTCATTATTCCACAGGTTCGATAGGATTGTATTTTATCTGTTTTATCATACAATACAACAATAATATCTTTAAATGAATGTTCTAAATTATTCTACATTGGGAATTGAGGTTCTGTTTGGTACCATAACAACATGTATAGGACTTTAGTGGTGCGAAAGGTCAAGCGAAGCAGTTCAGAGAAGCAACCCACTTTGTCTTAACACTTTCTCTGGTGAATTGTAGTGATATCTTGCTGAGTTTGGCTTGTGAAATTAAGATTCTCGTTGCTCTTTTTGGAAGTCCCTTTCAATACCTTCATTCCCCGTTCTCAAACTGTAAAATGTAATATACAGATTTGAAGGGACTACGCGGCAGACGCAATGAGCTGTTGGCTATTAACGTTCTGTTTACCAAAAGTGAAGTCTACCCAAATCGATACGAAGGCTAAGCTGCTGTAGTCTCCTTGTGTTAAGGTGAAACAATAAACTCCCACGTTAAGGATTTCTTTGCTGTGTATTTTTTGTCTTTTCATCTACCTATGAGTGCCGTTTATTAAAAATAAGAGATAAAAAAACAGATAATACTTACGTTAAGTGTAAAGTGAGCACAAGCTCGTTAATTTATTTGTAACTTCAATTCCCAGAAACCTTTGCTAGTGCTCGAGGCATTTGACACTAAAGCCAGAGTGAGGGACATCACAGTTGGCTATCATAGCTGTAGAGTTCAGTCCGATTGAGATTTCCTCATCCTGAAACCTTGATTATTTTGCTTTCTATCAGTATTTAGATGAACGAAATGCACAGTTATTGTCTGATTGCCACCGTGTCTTAACTGATTGGGATTCTATGAGGACACGCGTTGCCTTGTCCTTCACAGGAAGAATAACATATCCGCGATAGGGTTGGCTTACAGGCTAGCTAGCAACCTTAAATGTTTTTGTCTTGTGTTGTGGGTCGTTCACGAACAGTTTGAACGCAGGGTTAATTTTGTTTGTTCGGTCACAACTGAATAGAACCAGAGCACTTCAAAAGCCAACACATTTTTGAGCGTTTTAGGGAGGAATCGAGTGAACAATCGAAGGCTTCTCGGTGGCAGAATAGATAGCTAGCTCGCTTTGTTCTCTTAAGAGGAAGCTCGATATAGCTTTTCTATTTATTAAAATCGTCGCGGAATATGGCTCAACATGGACACCATGTAGCCAGTTCACAAAAAGCACTTATGCTAGAAATGAAAAGTCTTCAGGATGAACCAGTTGAAGGGTTCAGGATAACTTTAGTGGACGAGTCGGACTTGTACAACTGGGAAGTAGCGATATTTGGACCCCCAAACACGCATTATGAAGGCGGATATTTTAAGGTAAGTAGCTAAAGTTAACGTCGTGATTATTATGAAACATTTCACGTTGGATGCCAACCAATTCGAATTAGTTTCCTAACAGTTATCTAAGAGTTTGGATGGCGCAATGCTGAATCATTTGTCCCGCATCGTTATTTGAGTTGCTAGTCTGTAGCCTAATGCTGTCCTATGTAGCCCCAGAACGCTACCCTAAGCTTTAATCCACCCAAATGTTTTCCTACATTTTGATATTTCGAATTGATAGAAATGTTTGTATCGTAAATCTTGAATTGTTTGTTAAAACATTGAGTCACTTGTCCGACACCTTGCTGGCCAAGATCGTATGTTGTTGCTTCACGTAGCCATTGCAGGTCGTTTCCCTTGTTATGAGGAAAGGCATGTTTTAGAGCACTTGAGTACGTTTACGAAGGCAAACCTTTTATCATGCTTTAGTCACGCACGACTGGTCTGGAATTTGGTCTGAAGCTGACCTTATATGTTCCCAAATATGTTTTCTTCGTGTTCACTGAGTTCTCAATTATCGCCGATCAATCACCCGCCTGACAATTTGTATCGGCTACATAATTATCTGGCAACTAGTCAATATAACCACTTAGCATGCTTAATAGTCTATTAGTTCTCACGGTTAATTACGTCGTAAATCGTGTTAATTTGTTGTGTATGAATGAAGTCGCTTAAGATAGGGGTTTCCCAGTGTTTTAGCCAGCCATTGCAGGTAGGCCTACAGAAGAAACTGAACTAAAACTTTGAGCAAGGCCAGTGTTTCGAGTAGCCTACCTCCTACATCAGCCTGAAAGCTGAAATATATAGTATTATGGGGGATAGTTGGGATTGGGGGGGGACGTAATTTGTACAGAACATATTGCTCATATCTGTTATGTTGTTTGGTGAGGTGTGGGAGTTAACCCATTAAGTAAACGCCAGGCCTTTAAACAGGGGTTGGCAACAGTAGGCTGTAGTTGGGCCTTTCCTAACACTTGCGCTAGAAATTCAAGGTATTTGAGCAGTGAACAACAAACATGATTTCGCCAGATATCCATCACAATTTCTCCGAAAAGTTTTTCCAGCTTTACAGATGTAGGCTAAGGACTATGTTCGGATAGACAGTCTGGGGGGAAAATAGGTCAACATGTTTTTGTAGGTTTGTGAGCCAAGATAATGACTTGGCCTTTACGATAAGAGCGACTCCTGTGAATGTGTGTCACTAGTCCACCGTATCAATCAGCCTCTCCCCTTTCCAGTTCTATTTCGGCCCGCTCGCTAGTTTCAGCTACACGTTAGTATTCGGAGAGTCCATGTTTGCGGACGGTGTCATGTCAGGATCACCGCGCTCTGCCTCTCTACTGTGTCAACTCTATTAGTGCTTTCTCGCGATTCAGCTGTGTGTTTATCCGAGTCCAAGGCTACGGTCGTGACCGGGCTAAGCGTCGGTGTGGGCGCTTGGGTATGATATTCCATTGTTGGGGGGCCAGGAATGCACAGCCGGGGCTGTGAAATACACAGCCAGTCAGTGACTCATTGTTCGCTACCATCTCCAACACTACAGAACAGTTGCTATATCCTGACTAAGGCACCCCCCCTCTTTTTTTTGTAAACGGGTTAGGCCAAACACTTCACCCCTTCGTGCTTGTATGCGGGCTGTGAAAAGAGGCAGCTCTCGCGTTGACGTAAGTGACAACAGGTTGTTGACTCAGGTATTTTTGGCGGACGAGGAGCGGCGCTGCGTTGGGCTAATTGTGCTGACTTTTCACGGCTTTCATACTCCACCCCCGTCACTTTGCACCACGGCGCTTTTAAGGGAAGGGGGGGGCTAGGGTGTTAGGGGGGGGTGGAAGTTTAGACCGATGCAGGGGGAGGGGGGGGGGTCGAGCTGTCCCCCGTGAGGGGACGGAGAGGCAGGCCCAGGGGAACATAGGCACGTTACCAGCCCTCACGTGCTGTTCTGTTGGGTGGGTGATGCAGGCTGGGGACGGCCTCTGCAGTTGAAGCAGTGACTTACTTTTGGAGGAAGTAGAGAGTCACACACAGAATGGATCCCTCCCGCCCGCCTCCTCCTGTTTGTCCGTGTGGATGTATCCTGCTGTGTTCCTCTGGGTCCTTGGCGTCGCGGACGCTGAACCAGCCAGCCGTCTCGTGACACTTGAGACGCCAGCCAGTGCCCAGTCCAACCTGTAGAAACTAGGGTCCCTCTGGTCTGTCTGTCTCTCTGGTCGGTCGGTCTGTCTGTGTCTCTCTCTCTCTCTCTCTCTCGTGTCTCTCTCGTGTCTCTGTCTCTCGCTCTCGTCTGTCTCTGGTCTCTCTGGTCTCCTCTCTCGTGTCTCTCTCTCGTCTGTCTCTCTTGTGTGTCTCTCTTGTGTGTCTCTCTCTCTCATCTGTCTCTCTCTCTCTCATCTGTCTCTCTCTCTCTCGTGTCTCTCTCTCGTCTCTCTCTCTCGTGTCTCTCTCTCTCAGAAGTGAAGATAGACTGTTCACGCTGCACCACAGCTTGTCGGCTCTGTCAGACAAGACACACCCAGTGGGACCTGATAGCAATGACTCATTATTTTTAAAGGAACTTGTGAAAAACCTTTTAGAGAGGCGAAATGGAAAACAAATAGACTGCAGGACAACGTTTTGACTGCTGGTTGAGCATTGCATCGTGTTTCCACACAAACCTTCCTTATCTCCCTACCTCTGGAGCAGGAGGTTGGGGGGCGGGTGGGTGGGTGGGTGGGGGCAGTTGGAGGTGTGGAGGAGGAGGGGGTCAGGAGGGGGCTACTGGCCAGACCAGGCTCTTCCTCTTGGGCCTTCTGGAGTCGTGTTTCCCCCCTCCAGTCGGCTGGCTGGATGTCAGGGAGAAATGAGAGCTGAGAGAGAGTGGGGGTGAGGAGGTGTGTGTGATGAGGAGGTGCCATTCCTGGCCTGAGTAATAAATGAACAGGGGTCCACAGGGAACTGGAATTAAGAAGTCCTTCTTCTAACAGAGAAGGAAGAGTTAAAGGTGGACAGAACTAGTCTGTGTGTGCGTGTGTTCTGGCAGGAGCCTTTTTAGATGTGTGCTGCCTGGTGGGGTTTCATTTTTTCTTTCTGTATTTCTTTTTTGTGCGTGTGCATTCCTGTCTCTGCTAAAGCCTGTTTTTGGCAGGCCCCGTCTTCATTGTGTCAAGCTGGTTGGCAGACTCGAATTAGGCTAATTGCGTTTGTGAAGTGGACTGCTGTTTTTACTCAACAGAGGCTCTGGTGTAGCGGGCTCTGGTGCCTTTAGCAGTACAGTACAGTACCCTCCCTCCCTCCCTCCCTGCTCCTAATGCTCCACCACATACTGAGAGCTCTGTTAATAAGGTAGGGGCCTGTTGGGGCTGGGCAGGATAATCTCTCACATTCGTGTGTGTGTGTGTGTGTGCCAGGGTGCACTGCTGTTCTCAAGGGCATGCTTTTCTCTCTCTCTCCATTCTCACTCCTCTCTCTTCTCTCTCTCTCTCTCTCTCTCTCTCTCGCTCTCTCTCTCTCTCCTCTCTCTCTCTCTCTCGTCTCTCTCTCTCTCATCTCTCTCTCTCTCTCTCTCTCTCACCCCCTCTCTCTGGTAGCGGGGTGGGTGTTGGTGAGGGGCGGATGGGCTCTGAGGGAGGGGGTGTGCACGTGGATGTCACGTCAGATAGTTTCAGTGATGATGGAGAGAAGGGGGTCATCAGACTGTGGAGGAAGGAAGGTGTGCAGGGAGAACAAAATGATTTGTTCTGTGAGGGTTTTAGCTGTGCTGACCTGGTTTACTTATCCCCGTGTTCAGCCTCCACAGGGTGTGTCCTCTGTCTCTCCCTCTCCCTCTCTCTCTCCCTCTCCCTCTCTGTCTGTCTCTCCCTCTCATTTCCTCTCTTTCTGTCTTTCTTACACTGCCTCTCTCTTGTGCTCTGACTCCCCACCCTCTCCCTCCCTCTCTGCCCCTCTCCCTCTCTCTCTGTGTCTCAGACAGGGGAAGTTTTGAGGTCACAGTTCCGTTTTTTGTTCTTTAAAATAGAGGAACTGTCTCTGTGGTATCCGACGTGTAACACGCTTTGAAGAGTATTTGCATGCGTCTGTCGCCCAGGACTGCAGCACCCCTGCCAGGGTTGATCTATTTAAATCACCTCACCTGTGCTCAGTCTCTTCTTCTGCTCAGAAGCCTACTGGGGCTGAAGTGTTGCTCACGGCAACAACATGTCAACACATGTTGAGCCTGGCAGACCTGCTGCATATCCTGTTTTTCATGCGATGCCCCGCCTCTCCCTGCTGGCCCCGCCTCTCCCTGCTGGCTCCGCCTCTCCCTGCTGGCCCCGCCTCCCCCCGTCAGCCTGGCGGGCCGGGCCGGGCTCAGTCACACATCAGAGCCTCGCGCTCTCTGCCCTGCTGGCACCCTGCCTCCATCCATCCCTGCCTCCTTCCCTTCACCCCCCCCTCCCTCCCTCCCTCCCTCCCTCCCCCCATCTATCAGATCTCCCTCTCTCTCTCCCCACCTCTCTCTCTCTCTCTTCATCCCTCTCTCTCTCTCTCCCCCCTCTCTCTCCTCATGCCTCTCTCTCCCTCTCTCTCTTTCCCTCTCTCTCTCTCCATGCCAGTTCTGGAGGTAGGTCAGGGGTTTCAGCTCTCACTGTGGCTGCCATGGAAAGTTTCTCTCTTTGTCTCTCTCTCTCTCTCTCTCTCTCTTTGTTTCTGTCTCTCTCTCAAACACTCACTCTCCCAACCTCTCTCTCTCTTTGTCTGTCTTTCTCTCAAACACTCACTCTCCCCACCTCTCTCTCTTTCTCTCTCTCCCCACCTCTCTCTCTCTCTCCCTCTGAGTAGCAGGCCATGCTGCATGGTGACCATGTCACCGTTCTGTAAATCTCTTCCTGAAATGTGCCCTTTATTATTACCCTCCAGTGAGCCACAGTAAACCTCGGTGTGTGTGTGTGTGTATCTGTGTGTTGCCGTGTCAGTGCAAAGTGTTGAAGGGCTTCTATAAGCCTGCGTGGTGAAACCCAAGACCACTCCCTTCTCACAGGGATCCCTGCCCGGGCCTCTGTGAGCAGCCTGCTTGAGAACGCCACCTTTCAGGGACTGTTGATGCTCTTCAGCAGGCTAGCGGTTAGCGCCTAGCGGTTAGCGCTTAGCTGTGTGCCTGTTGTCCCTGCTATGCTGTCGTCAGGGTGCGTAGCGCTGGCCTGTCCCCCCTGGATACGGGCCAGCTCTGAGACACGGCCTCGGATAGTTTATTTTTGTTATGAGCAGCTAACGGGGTTGTTTTTAGTCAGGCTTTCCAGCCATACCAGAGCTGGTTGAGTTGGGACCAGTGTAGGTTTACCAGCAGCTCTCGTCTCCCATTAATAAGTTAGTAATGCTGCCATTACTGAGCCAGCACAGGCCAGGCACGGCACACTGGCAGAGGGAGAAGTGCATGTGCACACCGTCCCCCCCCAACTCCTGCTGGATACACCCAGCCTCTAGTCCTCAGCCCCCAGTCCTCAGCCTCCAGTCCCAGCCTCGTGGCAGTTGGCTCAGAGCGGAGAGCACCAGCTGACGGGTGTCGAATCAGCAAGTGTGTGAGGGGGGGCGGGCGGTGGAAAGGGGGGTTTATCAGCAGTGGGGGGGGTGCATCTCTTGTCTGAAGCACTGTGTGTGTGTGTGTGTGTGTGTGTGAGGGGGGCGGTGGAAAGGGGGGTTTATCAGCAGGGTGTGTGTGTGTGTGTGTATAAGGAGCCAGGTACCATCCCCCTCTCCTGCATGCCTGGAGCCTTCTTGAACAGCAGGAGGGGTGCTATGCTCTACCCAGCTCTGACTCTCTGTCTGTGTGTGTGTGTGGGGGGGGGGATGGTGACTCGCGGTTTGTGTAGTGATAATCACTGGGGGACAACTCAGACAATGTTTCCACCCACCCCCTCCAGCCTATCTCCACCCCCCCTCCAGCCTCTCTCCTCACTGCCCCCTCCAGCCTCTCTCCTCACTGCCCCCTCCAGCCTCTCTCCTCACTGCCCCCCTCCAGCCTCTCTCTCACCCACCCCCTCCAGCCTCTCTCCTCACTGCCCCCTCCAGCCTCTCTCCTCACTGCCCCCTCCAGCCTCTCTCCTCACGCCCCCTCCAGTCTCTCTCCTCACTGCCCCCTCCAGTCTCTCTCCTCACTGCCCCCTCCAGCCTCTCTCCTCCACCCCCTCCAGTCTCTCTCCTCACTGCCCCCTCCTCTCTCTCCCACCCCCCCTCCAGCCTCTCTCCTCACTGCCCCCTCCAGCCTCTCTCCACCCTCCCCCTCCAGTCTCTCTCCTCACTGCCCCCTCCAGTCTCTCTCCTCACTGCCCCCTCCAGTCTCTCTCCTCACTGCCCCCTCCAGTCTCTCTCCTCACTGCCCCCTCCAGTCCTCTCTCCTCACTGCCCCCCTCCAGTCTCTCTCCTCACTGCCCCCTCCAGCCTCTCTCCACCCCTCCACCCTCCCCCCCGGTCCGCATGTCTTCACAGACTAACCCGTGGAGGTCCAGAGAGACTTTAGCTAGACAGGAGGTGGATTCATCAGGTTAACGAGTCGTCATCACAGCCTGTCCACGCATCACTGACGAGTCTCTCTCTCTCCTGCAGGCCCGGATCAAGTTCCCCATCGACTACCCCTACTCTCCCCCCCCCGCCTTCCGCTTCCTCACCAAGATGTGGCACCCCAACATCTACGAGGTACGTCCTCCCTCCCTCCCTACCTGCCTCCCTCCCTGACTGTCTCCTTCTGCACTGATGGCTCAGAAGTTTGATGATTGTGTTCACAACAAAACATTAGCGGCTGCTAAATGAATGACATGTTTTCCTGTGGGGATATAAAACTTGTATATAGTTTCACATATTCTACACATAAGTCAGAGTGTGTGTGTGCTGGGAGCAGGAGTAGTGACGTTGCCATGACGGCGTTGTGTGTCCCTGTAGAACGGCGACGTGTGCATCTCCATCCTGCACCCCCCCCGTGGACGACCCCCAGAGCGGAGAGCTGCCGTCTGAGAGATGGAACCCCACGCAGAACGTCAGGTACCCTCCTCCTCCTCGCACCTCCTCCTCCACACACCTGCCTGTACCTCCTCCTCCTCACACCTCCCTGCACCTCCTCCTCCTCGCACCTCCTCCTCCTCACACCTGCCTGCACCTCCTCCTCCTCACACCCTCCTCCTCCTCACACCTGCCTGTACCTCCTCCTCCTTACACCTCCCTGCACCTCCTCCTCCTCACACCTCCTCCTCCTCACACCTGCCTGCACCTCCTCCTCCTCACACCTCCTCCTCCTCACACCCTGCCTGCACCTCCTCCTCCTCACACCTCCTCCTCCTCACACCTGCCTGTACCTCCTCCTCCTACACCTCCCTGCCCCTCCTCCTCCTCGCACCTCCTCCTCCTCACACCTCCCTGTACCTCCTCACACCTCCCTGTACCTCCTCCTCCTCACACCTCCCTGTACCTCCTCCTCCTCACACCTCCTCCTCCTCACACCTCCCTGTACCTCCTCCTCCTCACACCTCCCTGTACCTCCTCCTCCTCACACTCCCTCCTCCTCCTCACCACCTCCCTGTACCTCCTCACCTCCCTGTACCTCCTCCTCCTCACCTCCCTGTACCTCCCTCCTCCTCACACCTCCTCCTCCTCACACCTCCCTGTACCTCCTCCTCCTCACACCTCCCTGTACCTCCTCCTCCTCACACCTCCTCCTCCTCACACCTCCCTGTACCTCCTCACACCTCCCTGTACCTCCTCCTCCTCACACCTCCCTGTACCTCCTCCTCCTCACACCTCCTCCTCCTCACACCTCCCTCCTCCTCACACCTCCCTGTACCTCCTCCTCCTCACACCTCCCTGTACCTCCTCCTCCTCACACCTCCTCCTCCTCACACCTCCCTGCACCTCCTCCTCCCTGCACCTCCTCCTCCTCACACCTCCCTGCACCTCCTCCTCCCTGCACCTCCTCCTCCTCACACCTCCCTGTACCTCCTCCTCCTCACACCTCCTCCTCCTCCCTCCTCACACCTCCCTGCACCTCCTCCTCCCTGCACCTCCTCCTCCTCACACCTCCCTGTACCTCCTCCTCCTCACACCTCCTCCTCCTCCTCCTCCTCACCTCCCTGCACCTCCTCCTCCTCACACCTCCCTCACCTCCACCTCCCTGCACCTCCTCCTCCTCCCACCTCCTCCTCCCCGCACTTCCTTCTCCTCCCTCCTCCCATACTTCAGCATCGCGACAGGGAAACTATCGAAGGCCAAACCAAAGCGTTGACACACACACACACACACACACAGTATTATTGCTTTTCTCGGGTCTCCATGGCGGCATGACAACAGACGTCAATAATAGCCCCACGTTGTCCCCCAGAGAGAGACCGGGACAGGGAGGGGAGATCATGAGGGGGGTGGCACTCTGCCAGGGAGCCCCTCCCCCCATGTGCCGTGTCAGCTGTTTGACCTGAGCAGCACACTCACGTCCATGTGCACGTCCATGTGCTCCCCGTCTGTCCCGACACAAGACTAGACCCTATTGTGTCGTCCCCGGCGACCAGACCTGCGAGCGGGGAGATCAATAAGCCTCTTCACTGGCTGAGAGTCACCGGGGTTTAGAACCTGGAATAACTCTGATGTTCTGATCCCCTCTCTCTGCCTCTCTCTGTCTCTCTATCTCTCTATCTCTCTCTCCCTCTCTCTCCCTCCATATGTCTCTATCCCTCCATGTCTCTCTATCCCTCCATGTCTCTCTATCCCTCCATGTCTCTCTCCCTCCCTCTCTCTCTCCCTCTCTCTCTCCCTCCCTTTCTCTCTCCATGTCTCTCGCTCTCTCCATGTCTCTCGCTCTCTCTCCATGTCTCTCTCCTTCCCTCTCTCTCCCTCCCTTCTCTCTCCATGTCTCTCCTCTCTCCATCTCTCTCTCTCTCTCCATATCTCTCCCTCCCTCCCTCTCCCTCATGTCTCTCTATCCCTCCATGTCTCCTCTCTCCCTCCATGTCTCCCTCTCTCTTCCCTCCCTCTCTCTCCCTGTCTCTCTCTCTCCATGTCTCTCTCTCTCCATGTCTCTCTCCCTCCCTCTCTCTCTCTCTCTCTCTCCACGTCTCACTTTCTCTCCATGTCTCTCTCCCTCCCTCCAGGACCATCCTGCTGAGTGTGATCTCTCTGCTGAACGAGCCCAACACCTTCTCTCCCGCCAACGTGGACGCCTCCGTCATGTACCGCAAGTGGAGAGACAGCAAGGGCAAGGACCGAGAGTACGCCGAGATCATCAGGTAGGCCACGCACACACACACACACACACACCGCAAGACCATCCGGTAGCCCCCCCCCCACACACACACACACACACTCTGCAAGGTCGGGGCAGGAATCTGCCAGGATCGTTGATCAACAAAAAGGTTCTGGGACCCGTGTGCAACCTCACACATTCACTCACAGACACACACTCACTCTCACATCACACACACATACACACACACACACACACACACAAAAGGACAAGGAGTACATCCGGATCATTAAATGGGTTCTAGTGCCCACACAAGGACAGGAAGTACTCGGAGTAATCATGTTGAGGCTGACACACACACACACACACACACACCCTCACACACACACCCCCCACACACACAGCAGGAGAGATGGCTCTATAGAAAGCCAGATAACGATATAATGTTCCCCCCCTCGATGTTCCTTATCCGGGGCTGTTCTGACCGGGGCGTCTCCGTCTCCTAGGAAACAGGTGGTGGTCACCAAAGCGGACGCGGAGCGCGACGGCGTGAAGGTGCCCACCACGCTGGCGGAGTACTGCGTGCGCACGACGGCCCCGCCCGCCGACGAGGGCTCCAACCTGTTCTACGACGACTACTACGACGAGGACGACCTGGAGGAGGACGACGAGGAGGACGACTGCTGCTACGACCACGAGGACGACTCCGGGACCGAGGAGTCCTGACCCGCCCCCCCTCCCCTGCCCCCCTCTCCTGCCTCCGCCCCTGACCCCGCCCCCTCCTCACACACACACACACATACCCCTCCCCTTTCTCCCTCATCCATAAACTGAACTGTCGCTCAAGTCCCCCCCCCTCCCCCCCAGTAGCCACGCCCACACAGACTCCCTCGCGCACGGCGGTGGCGCCTGCGTGCCGTATCCAGATCCAGTTTTAAGAAAGAGAAAAGCTACAGAGTTTTTGTTTCCATTTTGGTTTCTTGCGTTTTTTTCTTTCCTGTCTCGTTCGCTCTGTCTGGCGAGCGGGGGGGGAGGGTCACTCCGAAGTGGCCCTCCGAATGTGTTTAAAGGGGCGTGTCTCAAAGCAGCTGACGGAGGGGGCGTGTCTCGATTAGCGTGAGGCGCCGTCCTGTCTTCTGAACCTTGGAGGAATGAGGCTCCGCCCACACGGCTGCCGGGGGCGACACGGCGGCAGTCCTCGCTCCCGTGGGGCCACTGTGAAGGGAAGGTGTCGCCCTGCCCTGACTCTCGCGTCCCCACGCCCTGCCTCATGCCCTGCCTCTCGCGTCCCCATCCCTGTGTTTGCGTAAGGCGGCGGTTCGATGTTTTAATTTGGGCGTCGAGCAGGACTACTCGGTTTGAGGTGTTGTTGGAGGTGGAGGAGGGAGGGGAGAGAACACGGCAGCAGAAACAGTGAGAGCAGCGGCGGCCATCTTGAATGACCCGAGTCCCCTCTGGGCTCTCCCAGTAAAGAGGCGCTGACATCATTCAAACCGTTTAAACTGTATTTTTTTTTCTTCATGTACGATATATATCAAATGATGGCTAGATGTGGTGATTGGATTTAGATTGTTCGAGGGCTTTTTCTCCTGGGACAGGTGGGTGGTGGAAGGCCTGACCGCTGGTTGCCGTGGTGTCGGGTTCGGCGTGACGCCCAGGGATTAGCGAGTCAGAATCTCGGTGACCTGTAACCATGGTAACAATGTGAACTGGCTCTTTTTTTTTCGACGTCTCTATTTACGGTGTAAACTTCCGAATTAAGGTTAGAGACGATGTTTTCATTCATGTGTATTTAGTTTTGATTTTCTTGTTTTTGTTTTTAATGCCATGAGGGTTGTTTGTTATACTAGCAGTTAATGTTCCCACGAACTAGAGAAGAACACAAAATAACTGAACTCTATGATTTATGGTTCTCATCACTGTTCTTTAATGTGTTTGTTTTTTTGAGGGAGTTTTATCAACGGTTTAGGTGGTCGATGGCCTGTTTCATGAATGACCCTCGTTTAATGTTTGGGGTAATCAGGATTTGAACAGGTGAAACTGCTGTTTATAGTCTTCATTCTGTTCCCTTCCCATGATGCTCTCTGAGCTCTGGTGGTGACATCACAAAAGGATCCCTAGTCGTCTCCAAGGAAACGAACCACCTCAGGAAAACAAACGAAATCAAAACAACACCTAACCCTTTTGATTAGCGATGGAATCGGCCCACGTGTATTCTTGTGGACTGATTTCCTGCTCATCAACTGATCCCTGTGTCTCTCTCTCTCCCTCTCTCTCTCCCTCTCTCTCTCCCTCTCTCTCTCCCTCCTCTCTCTCTCTCCCTCTCTCTCTCTCTCTCTCTCTGTGTGTCGACTTGGCTTCAAAGACTGTTTACAATCTTGACCTTGATATTGATATGCACATGTGGATATTTGATGTGTTTATTTTTTTCTTCTTCTTCTTTGTATTTTCTTTTTTTTCTTATGGTCTGTAAATCTATTTAAAACAAAAACTCAAATAAAGATCTTTATTAGACATTTTTAGTTTTATTGAAAACACGCCGAATGCATTCACGGCAGCCTCGCTTGTTAGAGTATCACATTGTTTAGATTTTTTAATTATAACTGACACTGCCCCCTGTTTTGTGCTCTTGTAGACACTGGGACTGAGTGTGGCTCTGGTTTAACTCAGGTAAGGCCTCTCTGTCTCTCTCTGTGCCTCTGTCTCTCTCTCTCTGTCTCTCTCTCTCTCTCTTTGTCTCTCTCTCTTTGGCTCCCTGTGTCTGTCTCTCTCCTCTCTCTGTCTCTCTCTGTTAGCAGGTCTGCTGCGCCCAGGTGCCATGGCGGAGTCCTGAGGACGGCGTGTGATGACATCAGTACTCTTCAGTCACCCTGAGAGTTTGGCTGGTGGACGATTTCCTGACGCTCTCCTTAAAGAAATGGGTACAACTGCAGACACTGCTCGTTTAGAACACAACCCCGTGGTTCCATGTTCTCTTGTAGAGACTGCGGAACTAAAAGAAGTTTCCGTGCGAGAGAAAGGCCTCGGGTAAGACCGCACTCTAAGTGTCGGTTACGTTTGAAGACGAGTTCAGAGGTGGAGAGGTTGGTAGCAGCCGCTCTGAGGCAGGGTGGTGGCGACCTAAAAGGACTTCCTCATGCTTAGCCGCTTAGCTCATGAAGTCATTAGATAGCGAAGCCTGTTTTGAAAACTATTTTCACCACTAGAGGGCAGCAGAAGCGTGCTCTCTGATTTGGGTACGTGGATTTTTTCCTGAAGTGTATGATTTTTTTTTGCTGTGCGTTTAAATCGAGTGATTGAGTTCTCGTCATTGCTTTGGCCACAGAAGACATTGTGTGAGACTTTTGCTCATTTGTAGTTCAACGAAGTTGGTTTCTTCTCACGACAACCACAACCAACAGGGTTTGGTACCTCCAATAGGACCTTTGTGTTTCTTTGTGTTTCTGGTATATTTGTTTTCTTGAGGTGTTTTTCATATTCCAGAATTAGATTATTCTTCATTATCCAACAATCGAAAACACTATATTCTACATTCACATGTCATGCGAAAGTAATAAATATCCTTTTTCTACATGTCAGGCTGATAGGGATATTATTTGTAGCACATTTCTCTGTAAAATCGAGGTTGTTTTGTTTGCCAGTTGGCAGGATGGAGATCGTGGCCGAGATCCAGCCATCATGATCCCCGCTAGCCTCACGTCCAAACTCCTCCTCCAGCTTCTCCTTAGCCCTCGGGGGGTTTCACCTCCACACTCTCCTCTCTCCTCCCTGCTGCTCTTCTCTCCAGAGGTCCCCCTTCACCTCCATGCAGGAGTACCCCCCTGCCCTCTCTCTCTGACCGAGGCGGACAGGCCCAGACGGGGGCGCTCACACGTGCTCTCTGGCTGTCCCCGATACGAGCAGCAGCTCAGCCCATGTGACTGACCCTCGATCTGCCCTGTGAGAGAGAGAGAGAGACATAGAAACAGAGAGAGAGAGAGAGAGAGAGAGAGAGAGATAGAAACAGATAGAGAGAGAGAGAGACAAAGAGCGAGAGAGAGAGAAATGTCCGTTCACTGCACGTAGAGTACTAACTGTCACAGATTGTAGAGGTGACAAGGGTAGAGTGATGGCGGAGGGAGGGAGGGGGGGGGTGCTCCTCGGCGTTATGTCGGGGTATGAGAAGTCTCCTAGGCAACTGACAAGGTGAGGGGTTGAATGTGACAAAAACAGAACATTGTAAAAATGGACCGTGTTACGTGCAACTCCATTATTGACTTCCTTGACTGCATGTCTGCCAGTGCAACCGACGGTGCGGCCGTCAAACGCACACACACACACACACACACACACACACACACACACACACACACACACACACTACTAGAACATCGAGTGCCCCCGGCGCCTCCTCTCCCACCAGGCTTCCCGCTGTTCTTTTGTACGACGATCCGCGTTCAGACCATGGTTCAGACTGGTCTTTTTGATTTCCAGTGTCGAGTTTCTCTCACTTCCTGTTTCCCCGGGAGTCCAATAGATTGGCGGCACGGGGAGGCTAAAGATAAAAGACGGCAGCACAGTGTCGGAGAAATTCAAGCTGTTTCACTCCTGACAGTTTTCCGTCTGATAACTTCCCCACTTATACATTTTTTCGAGAACATCCCACTAACCTTTTTATAACTGGGTGTTATGACGACACCTGTAGCCTACCTGTACCATGAAATATGCTCAGTTTGATTCATAGGGACGGTCAAAGTCTCAAATCGTTTTTTTTATCAACGTTATCACTGTTCTTTCTCAGTGCTCAGACATGCAGGGGTTGGTTAAGACGAAGATTCAAACATGAATATCTGTGGCTTTTGTCATCCTAGACTTTTAGACTCATTTTAAGTTGGTCAACTTTGAAAAACACTGAAAGGCCTGTGTCGTTTTGTATGTTTCTTTCTGACATGGGGACAGTTAGTCTAAACAAGCCTGCTGCACATGCACATAATGAAGAGGGCAAGCAACGCTTCTGAGAAATCGCGACCGTTTAAAGACTAATCAGTGCTGACGCTGTTCGACTTCTAAGCATCCATCGGAAATGGTTAACTACCCTTTTAAAAGAACATCACTCCAAACCCAAGATTAATAGCTCATAATTTCCCACATGTAGGCCTACACAAAGGTGTTCGGCATGGTATAGCCTATAAGCCACTTCAGCTGCTATTGTAAGCGTTTTACAGTGAACTGAGTGAGTCATAAAATGTGGAGGTCGGTGACACCGGCAAGTCTCTCGCCAAAATGGGTTTCGAAAGAGGGCATTTTGAGAAATAAACCGACCAGCTTCTTCTGTCCACCTGGCCAATTCAATTGACTTTATCGGCTGTCCCATTTTTTGTCAGGGGAAATCTATTTGTTGCCATAGCAAAGTATCCAGGGAAACGAATAGCTATCTCTCAACCTTAAGTCAACCAGAAAGCAATTAGTAGGCTGAATAAAGTATACTGCCGGGAAGGCATGCAGCTAGACTGCCATTGTAGAATGCGGAAATACTCGGTCTAGTCAAAATGTATCCTACACACCTGTTGGCTACATGTTAAACAATAACACTGGTTTGTCTGAAATCTCTCAACATTAGGCTTTATTTAAAATGAAATCATGCCAATTTTGTCTTCATCTATACCTTTTGAGCTATTTTCTAAATGTTCCCAACACACTTGTAGTGTCTTGCAGCGTACGAGCCCCGGTAATAATGACTTGCAGTGTTTGACAGTTGGGCAGGCTACATCGTTTTATCTCATTGGTCGCCACCGAGGATAGAAGCCTATATAAAACCATGATAGGCGCACAGATTGCAAGTCCGTCGCGAGCAGCGCAGAGAGAGGCGCGCGCATGAGAGGAGAGGAGTTTGTCTCCCGGAGGAAACACCTGTTGGAAGAAAGCGAGACGGGAACGGATCCTCTGGAGTTTGCGTGTCTCAGGTGAGCATGAAATCCTAAACCTTAACCTGTGTTTTATGACAAGGAGTCATATCATGTATCCATAGGTTTCTCTTGAATTTAGTTTATTTGACAAGTCGCCTACTTGAACAGTGTTGATTGTTTGCTGACTTACATTCACTTGTTGCGCTTCATTCTATTATATATTATTTAGCTATTCAGAGCCAAAACCTAAATATTTGTACCTAATATATGTTCAAACTTAGCTTTTCTTTTGCAGTGTAGGCTAGCCGATGTAGCATATTCAATGTTAATGCAAAGTTTTTCACTTTATGTAATAACGTCGACGCAATCCCGTTAAACAATGATGAGAACGACTTTCTACTAAAATGCGGTGAAATAGACACTGTTTTGGGGAATGGCAGTTGAATAGGCTACTTGCCAAGTTGATTGTATTTCGTCAGATATAGATTTGCCTTTGCGCATTGATTACCCGCATCTGCGTTTTAGAGATAAGCACGGAGATGCTGTATTCTTTTTGAACAATATGACTATCATGTTATTTTTTATGGAATTATGTCTGTCGCAGGCGTATATTACACATTTAATTTCAAATTGTATGTTATTATATTCAGATTTATATCCTCCATAACCAACAACTACATTATTCATACTCTTACTGAATCCCGAGTGTATGTCTTTTGTTTTTCGGTTGAAAAACAACAGAACAAGACTCCACACAGACACACACACACACGTATTTTTTGTGGCATATTTGTCAGGTCATAGTAGTTTTCATCTGTATTGAACAACGTCGTTTTATGACCGTGTCCAATAATACCAAATTAAATTGCTTTATTCAAGACTTCAGCTTCACATGACGGGTAAACAATGAATCTGGTTTGAAAGAGGCCGAGTCACTGATGCAGTGCGTAAACTGAGATATTGTGTTCTGTAATCTGATCCATTTATTCCGATACACTCATCGCATTTATTTTCAAACAGACACATTTCCCTTCCCACGAATCCCACTCGGTGGAACCCTGTGGAACCCGGTGGAACCATGTGGGTTCTGGAGAAGATCCGCGGTTCCGTGGAGACCAACGTCCTTCGCCACTCTGACAACGGAGACAAGACCCCCAAGACCCCCATGTACAGCAACGTCCTCACCCCGGACAAGATCCCCGACTTCTTCATCCCCCCCAAGCTGGTCAGCTGCCCCCCCGAGCCCGAGGCCCCCGACGTCAAGCCCAAGGAGACCCTCCGTCCCTCCGCCTCGGAGCAGACCATCGCCAGCAACGGCAAGAAGATCCCCAGCCCCCGCAGCCCTCGCCTGGTCAGCAAGCTGGCCGGAGACACCAAGAACCTGCTGAGGGCCGCTAACCGCCACATCATCCAGATCGAGACGGCCGACGACGTGGTGGCGGGGGACACCAACGCGGACCCCCAGTCTCAGACGGCCATGTCCCTGCCCTACGTCCCCAAGACGCAGACCTCCTACGGCTTCGCCACCCTGATGGAGAGCCCCCACACCCGCCGGAAGGAGTCCCTGTTCCACTGCGACCACGTCAGCCCGGCGACCTCCCCCAACGCCCAGAGGAGGAGCCCGGGGAAGGGGCGCGGGCGGCGGGCGGGCGGCGAGGGGAACCACCTGAACCCGCCGGACTTCAACTCGTCCCACATGAACCCGTACCGCTACTTCAGCGGCGGCGAGAGCGACACGTGCTCCTCGGCCGAGTCGTCGCCCTTCAGCTCCCCGCTGCTGTCGCGCTCCGCCTCCCTGCTCAAGGTGTTCACCCACGAGACGCAGGCCAAGGTGGTGAAGGTGAAGCGCACGTTCGCCCGCCACAGCTCCCTCTCCACGGACGAGTGCAGCTCGGCCGAGCCCAGTCCCCAACGTCCCCCGGCGCCTCCACTCCCCGTCCCTCCACGGCGGCGGCGGCGGCGGGGCGGACCACGGGGCGGAGCAGCGCCTGCACCGCGAGCACACCGTCAACCTGCACAAGGGCGGCACGGTGAGGCTGAGCGCCGAGTACGACGCGGGCACGGCGAGGCTCCGCGTGCGCGTCCTGGCCGCCAAGGACCTCTACGACAAGACGGTGGACATCAAGAGCATCCACTGCTGCGTGTCGCTTTACCTCAGCCCGGGCAAGCAGCAGAAGCAGAGGAGCACCATCATCAAGAACAGCCGGAACCCCGTGTTCAACGAGGACTTCTTCTTCGACGGCGTCACCGCCGCCCAGGTGAAGACGCTGGCGCTGAAGATCAAAGTGGTGAACAAGGGCACCAGCCTGAAGAGGGACTCCCTGCTGGGGGAGAGGGAGGTTCCCCTGGGGAAGCTGCTCTCCGGGGTGTAGGGGGTCTGGAGGTAAGACCACGGGAGGAGATACCCACTCCTCCACCCCCCTCCCGGTCCGCGAACTGTCTCCCCCCCCCCACCCGTACCCACGGCAACATCTCAGAGAGGTGCTGCACTGCGTGTTTATCCCCGGTAAATAAGGAATCCCACCTCTCTGATGTGTTGTCCACCCGACGCCCCTGATCTATGATATAGGCCTTCACGACCTTTCGAACACGATGAATCTCATCGCGAGGTGAAAAGGACACTCGAGTGAGTCTCCTCCCCTTCCTGTCTCGCCCCCGGGGGGGAGTCTGTTTTATGTGGCATGGTCGTAACGTCATGTGACTCTGTCTCTGTGGTAGACAGACCAGGAAATGGGTCCACAATGCCTTGTTTATTCAGCGCCGTGATGCTTTTGTCGATACGTGCGTGTGTGTCTTTGAAGTCGCGCCGCAACCTGATGTGCTAATGATCCTTTGATCCTAGCCACCGCTCTGTGTAATTTCCTACGGTGGAGGGGGAGGGTCAAACAGAGCCATGTGATCGCAGGGTATTGTGTGTGGAGAATGGAACCATGACATCACCATCTGGATGTCTTCAGCATGAATATGTATGTAAAGACAGTGAGTGATATATATTTGCATTTTGTATGTTGTTTCGTAAAACCTACAAGCCTTATAGGTTGTGAGAGAGAGTCAGAGAGAGTCAGAGAGAGTCAGAGAGAGTCAGAGAGAGTCAGAGAGAGTCAGAGAGAGTCAGAGAGAGTCAGAGAGAGTCAGAGAGAGTCAGAGAGAGACAGAGAGAGACAGAGAGAGATAGAGAGGGAGAGATAGAGAGGGAGAGATAGAGAGAGAGAGAGAGATAGAGAGAGAGAGATAGGGAGAGAGAGAGAGGGAGTCTTTGAGCATGTCACTTTCCTAATGCTGTTGAGCATGATTTTCTATGTATGATGTGTTATTTGTGTAACACTTTTTGTACGTCAATGACCGATAACGTTTTCAATTTAATTAATGATTGGTGATTGGTAGTGCCATTCTACTTCATCACATGCATGGCAGATCATTCGAGTCACTTCTCTACTGCGCGCAAAACACAGATGTGAGCCTGGCCTCCGATGGGCAACGGGAGACTAAACAGGAAGAGCTTCTGAGTTTTGACGTGAAGAGAAGTCGTCATCCTTCTGTTTCTTGCTCTGCGCTCCTTTAAAATGAATTAGAATAAATTGCATGTGATTGCAGCCGCGAGTGCTATAGCTAGCGTTCTGGAAGCTTCTCTGCAAATGGAAAAAACGAAAAAGGTCGCCGTATTTAATAAGTGCCGTTTGCTCAGACAATGTGGGTGTATCCTGTGCAGCTAGTATAGACATGAACCAGTGGAAGTGCAGTCGCCTGGTGTTTGACCTGAGATACCTTAGTCTATATGACGCACAGCTACTCTTGATGTAAACCAATGGCTGTTGATTTACTATATAAAGCTTTACAATGTTGTACATGTAGCTGTGATTATGTGATATGATCCTGTTGCATAATTGGTATCTGTGTATAAAAACAGTAGCCTATGTACAGTGCCTGCGCATTGGGTCATTTTATTGACAGTCACTCTCATTGGCTTCTCGTATAGCGTGACTGGAATACTTTCGTATTGTTGGTAAATAGATAGATAGATAAATACTTTATTTATCCCGTGAGGGAAATTCAGAAATAGGTAGCCTACTGTGCAGTGGTGGGTATGAAGTTTGGGCCCCGGATTACCTATACAGGTTCATGGGTTCATGTATGGATTTATGAAGAAAGAGTGATTTAATGACGTAGATTCCGTTTTGTCGGGAAATGTGGTTTGGGGTTTGGGCTAAAGGAGGTCTATTTTCGTAATTGAAAGTCTTTCCCATCTCTCTTTCTCTCAGATTGAAAGTCCAGCACAATAGATTCGAAATGACAAAACGTCACTCGGACAAAAGTCAAATTCATGTCGCCGGCTATTTCACCCCCACAGGGTTTTTGATATGCACAGAGAGGGTAATCAAGGCGGTTCAAAAGGATTCAATTATCTTTCCCACTCAAGGCTCCGCTATCACCGGGCAACAGAGGCGGTGCAGGCGTGTAGCCTACTTGTCTTCAGCCACACTCATCCCCCTCATAGACAGCCTGCGAACTCAGAGCTTCATTACCCGGGTTGAATACTGGAATCCTGTTGCCACTTATTAGTCTGTTTGCCCATGTGGGTCCTCTCATGGCAGACGTTTCCGTTAAATCACGTGTAAAAACTCCCGGTAACAGAGTGATGATCATGACATCACCGCTCGCACTAGTATTTGAGCACATCCTCATCCGCGCTGTTTATTAGTAACATGGTAGAAGGTAATGCGTACTGTGCCGTATCTAACGTAATCTGTTCAGACAGAGGGATGTCTGTGGTTCCTCTTTGATTTGAGTGTTTCATCTTTCAAGTTGCGGTTCTCGGTGCTCATCGTGCGGTGCTGAAAGCCATCATGTGTTATGTGTTTTCCTATATCTTTTTTTTTCTTCTTCATTTGAAATGGGCGTGTTGTAATAAAACAATATTGCTTTTTACAATTACTGTTCCCGCACTTGACGCATTAAACACCGACTTAGTCAATTTGACGGCCAACCTTCATTTTAGTCTCTGAGGGATTTAAGAAAATTAACTTCCCCATTAGCTTTCCATCACCGAGCGGAAATCTGTCCATGTTAACCTGCACTCAATAGCTATGAAATTACGTAAGGGGTAAAGAGGTTTGACTGACAACATTTTAAAATGAGAATATGGACCTCTCAGAGCTGGGAGAAAATGAATGTAGCAATGGGTATGTTTATTTCACTGATCACATTTCTACAGAGCTGTTTCAATATGCTAATATGTTTCTCTAGTCTTCCTGTTAGGACAGGTGTTCAGAAAAATGTAACAAGTGCCAATCCTCAGTACTTGACGTCAAAATCTTCAGGTGTCAGATAAATGATGGTATTTACTTTCTCTCTATTCTATTGTCATATGTTGGTGTGAGTTTTATTGTGTTGTAAATGATGATTGACGCCTGTGAGTTCTGTTGACTTTGTTTCTGAATATACGGAATGCTCTGATTAAAACAAAAGTTACTGTAGATGTACGTTTGCCTTTTTCTATGTTAATGTGATCTGTCTTCCCTTCCTCTTCTCCTGCTCTTCCTCTCTAGCTCTATCTCTCTCGCTCTCTCTCTCTCGCTCTCTCTCTCTCTCTCTCTCTCGCTCTCTCTCCTCTCTCTCTCTCTCTCCTATCTCTCTCTCTCTCGCTCTCTCTCTCTCTCTCTCTCTCTCTGACCCGGTCAGATGCTAGTGCAACACGCCTGTTCCTTCGCGTTAGCTCCGGAGCTTGTTACCGCCTCTCTCTGCTGTTCTGGCCTAGCTGGTACTCGTCCTATCACAGAACCTCTGACCCCGCTCGGTCTCTGATTGGCTGCGAGCCATAACCCACCGTTCGCAAACGGGAGCAGCCCACCCCCCTCGTCTTCTTTGCTTATTTAATTGGCAACCCACTCAGAACTCTCGACGTTGTCTGGGGATCGTAGAGACAGTCCCCAGTTGGATAAACGACAAGGGGGGTGGAGATGGGGTCTGGGTCTGGTGACAAGACTGCAGCTGTTCCAAAGACACGTTCACATCTGTAACACCGAAATAATTGACGGCAGGAGGAGAGAGGAGGTCCGTTATCTTCCCGTGGCGTAGAGAAAGAAGCCGCTTCGCTTCAGGAGATCGTTCCCGAGGGCTGCGGGGAGAGTCCAGAGGTTCTGACACCCAGACCGTCGACTCTCTCTCTGCTCTCCACATCCCGCACTTGAAAAGTCAACAAGTGCCACTCACTGGGGAAACCCCCACGGCGTTCATTTAGAACGGACGCTCTCAGGTTTCACTTAAACGGCTGTGGCACTCTGCCGACAGGATGCTGTCTGTTTCCGTGGTTTCCACGCTGTCCAATTGCCTTCATCCGTCGTTCTGCGTTTCCGTCACGACTCGGAAGTCCCTCTCAGATTTGATAAACGGACGTATTGCCTTGCAGCTGCAGTGAGTGTTGGACGGAGGTTGGATCCGTCGAGGCGGCCTGACTCGGTGTGTCAGTCTCGAGTCGCAGCCTCGAAACAGTAGACACTCTAGGGGCTCGATTCGATTGGGGGTAATTTTCATCCCTGGGCTTGCTTGACTTGTGGAAGTCAAGGTGGAGGGCTATTATTGGCTTTGGGATTACTATGGCAACCGGAGAGCATGAAATACATAGCAGGGTGTTCGCTGAGCTGAGTTAAGGAATGACAGACACGGGGAGAAGGAGAGAGGCGAATATCGCCGTCTCCACTCTGTATAACCTGGAACGGCCATTTGTTTTTGGGGGAAAGGAGGATGCGGATGTTTGAGGTGATGTGAACCTCGCGAGTCTTTGCGAGTGCTCCGCTTACCGCAGAAACCTTTCCACACTAAGACAACGATACCCAGGTCCATTACGTGAGACCCAAACAGCCCTCTAATTACAGCTCTCAGTGTGGCAATCAGGCAGTGGGTGCTTATGGCCGGGTGGGTCACTGAAGCCCCTCTGTTGTAATCAAGCCCAGTAGATGACAGGCAGGAGGGTGTTCAAGGAGCTGAGGCAGACCCGCATGTTTATCGCCATGGTGATGATCAACGACTGGGCCTTTTGTTCAGCAGGTCGCCGTGACCTCTCCACCTACCCAGCCTGTCACTTCAGGAACAGCCAGCCAGTACAGCCAGTCAGCCAGCCAGTCAGCCAGCCAGTCAGCCAGCCAGCCAGCCAGCCAGCCAGTCAGCCAGCCAGCCAGTCAGCCAGCTAGACAAGACACCAGTCGACCTGTCAGCCAGCCAGAAAGCCAGCATGTCAGCCAGACAATGTTTCAGACAGCAGCAGTAACCATAATATGGATCAAACCAAGCAGAGAGAGAGACATCTTTCTGGAGTCACCAACTGTATTATCGAATCAGCGATGTTCCCATAGCAACTCTGTGGTAGTGTAAGGGGGCAAATAAGTCACCTGACGGAACGGACCCGTTGACATCCGTTCCAACGCACTCGCCGAAAGCACCGCGGGAAACGTCATTAAACGATCAGACACTTCCTGGTGAAGAAGGTCATGTGACCTTGCATAGTCAGTGGAGCGTCTCTGTAAACAAACAGCCAAGTCCACACCTCAAAACATCCGATCATGCAAATGACATAATCATGATCATAACTTCCTATTCTAGTAATAAAAAAACGGTATGCCGGAACCAAAGTGATGAATGCAATTTCATAAGCGGCAACAGTTTCCATCGCGACTAATGAAAAATATATTAAATATAAACAGCGACTCGCAGATTATTGAAAGGTCATTGATAACAAATGGCTTGTAATTTAATTTAGTCAATAAAGTATAATTATTAATTTCACATTTCCTTAAAGGTTCTAGGAAAAGCTACATATTGTGGGAAAGGGAATAAACAGAATGATCTGTCAACATATACTACTCCCCAACCTCTCCAGCTCACCATCCAACCTCTCCAGCTCACCATCCAACCTCTCCAGCTCACCATCACCTCTCCAACCTCTCCAGCTCACCATCCAACCTCTCCAGCTCACCATCCAACCTCTCCACTCACCATCCAACCTCTCCAGCTCACCATCCAACCTCTCCAGCTCACCACCTCTCCAGCTCACATCCACCTCTCCAGCTCACCATCCAACCTCTCCAGCTCACCATCCAACCTCTCCACCCCCCCGCACCCTCCAGCCACTCCAACCTCTCCAGCTCACCATCCAACCTCTCCAGCTCACCATCCAACCTCTCCAGCTCACCATCCACCTCTCAGCTCACCTCTCCAGCCCCCCCACCCTCCATCTCACCATCCAACCTCTCCAGCTCACCATCCAACCTCTCCAGCTCACCATCCAACCTCTCCAGCTCACCATCCAACCTCTCCAGCTCACCATCCAACCTCTCCAGCTCACCATCCAACCTCTCCAGCTCACCATCCAACCTCTCCAGCTCACCATCCAACCTCTCCAACCCCCCCGCCAACCTCTCCAACCCCCCCGCCAACCTCTCCAGCTCACCATCCAACCTCTCCAGCTCCCCCCCACCTCTCCAGCCCCCCCCACAACCTCTCCAGCCCCCCCCCAACCTCTCCAGCTCACCATCCAACCTCTCCAGCTCACCATCCAACCTCTCCAGCTCACCATCCAACCTCTCCAGCTCACCATCCAACCTCTCCAGCCCCCCCCAACCTCTCCAGCTCACCATCCAACCTCTCCAGCTCACCATCCAACCTCTCCAGCTCACCATCCAACCTCTCCAGCTCACCATCCACCTCCAGCTCCATCCAACCTCTCCAGCCCCCCCCCCAACCTCTCCAGCTCACCATCCAACCTCTCCAGCTCACCATCCAACCTCTCCAGCTCACCATCCAACCTCTCCAGCCCCCCCCCCAACCTCTCCAGCTCACCATCCAACCTCTCCACTCTCCAGCCCCCCCCCAACCTCTCCAGCTCACCATCCAACCTCTCCAGCTCACCATCCAACCTCTCCAGCTCACCATCCAACCTCTCCAGCTCACCATCCAACCTCTCCAGCTCACCATCCAACCTCTCCAGCTCACCATCCAACCTCTCCATCTCACCATCCACCTCTCCAGCCCCCCCCCAACCTCTCCAGCTCACCATCCAACCTCTCCAGCTCACCATCCAACCTCTCCAGCTCACCATCCAACCTCTCCAGCCCCCCCCCCAACCTCTCCAGCTCACCATCCAACCTCTCCACTCTCCAGCCCCCCCCAACCTCTCCAGCTCACCATCCAACCTCTCCAGCTCACCATCCAACCTCTCCAGCTCACCATCCAACCTCTCCAACAACCTCTCCAGCTCACCATCTGTCCGAGTCCCTCTTTCTCTCGGTGTAACCCCAGTGAAAACAACTCGCTGATTGACACTTGGGCATGAGTCCAGGGTCTGCCTCTCTCTAGGAGACGGTATAAAAGCGGCCCTTTGAATGCTCGTGATTACACGACATGTTCAATCAAAGACAAAAGCTCCGGTAACGTCCGCATTGTACAATCAACATCGATATTGATTTTTTCTTTTTTAATCATTGGCTTATTTTAACCAATGGGAGGTCCAGAGTTGAGCATGACCGTTGTGGTCGAGGGTCTAACCACAGCCAGGTCTGGGGATGAGGACCCAACGTCACACCAGTGTGGGTCACCTGCACACCATGGGTGTATCTAGTCCTGGAGCCCCCCTCCAAAGGTTTTATTAGCCCCCCCAAATTAAAAAACGAAATAAAAAACGTTTCTAATTTTTTTTCCTTTCATATTTTAAATCTAAATATGTTCATTTCTCTTCCTAAAACCCACTAGAGGACACTATTTAAAAGGATATTTTAAAACATTTCTTCTGGGGGTAACATGCCCCCAGACCCCCCTACGTTTGCTAGGTCACATGAAAAATTATATAGGTTTTATCTAGGGGCTTAGCCCCCCCCAAAAGTGGGAACCTAGATTCACCCCTGATGAGGACCCAACGTCACACCAGCGTGGGTCACCTGCACACCTACACCAACATCATCATCATCTGTCGTTCAGAAGAGGCCTTTGATTCTACACACCTGTAATGTGGAGCTCTGTCTTAGTGTCATCATAGCTTCCCCCTGTCCTCTCACTGGATGTTGGTGTTTCTAAACCCATTGGCACTTCCCTGTTGTATGACTATGTTTCGCCTGCGTTCTGCTCCTCTCTTTCTCCAACCGTCTCTGGAGGAGGGGATCCCTCACTGAATTGCTCCTCCCAAGGTTTCTTCCCCCCAAAATTTTTTTTGCATTGAGTTTTTCTGGGAGTTTTTCCTTGTCTTCCTTGAGGGTTTAGGTTGGTTGAGGGGCAGCTCTATGGGCGTATGTAAAGCCCTCTGTGACATGCTTGCGTGTAAAAAGGGCTATACAAATACATTTTGATTTGATTTGATTGATTGGTTGGGTGATGTCGAACCCATCCAATCCCCTCTTTCCACCTAAGTAATGTCTGGCTGAGTGTTGGGGGCTGTCGGGCAGGAAGACAGATATACAGACGACGACAGGTAGACAGGGAGACAGGCAGGTAGGAAGACAGGCAGTATACGGAAGACAGACAGGCAGGGAATCAGGGAATCAGGCACACTGGACCCGTGAGGCAGATACGGAGGCAGGCAGGCATTGTTTGTTGTCCAGATTAATCAGTCCTGATAAAATGTGTGTGCCTGGAAGGGGGAGGAGGAGAAGAGGGGGGGGGGATTAGATAGCATACCTTGGCGTTGCCATGGCGACAGGCCCCGACTACGGACACCTGTGTATTAACATTAGACAGCAGTTGGCGCGCGCCAAGCACCAAGGATCTTAATTAGACGGAGAGAGAGCGAGGGAGCAGGCGGAGGCTCGCCGGCTCAGCGTTACCCGAGCCCTTTATCAACGCGCCTCCCATAAAATCAAAAGAGAATTAGCTGTCAAATGAACAGGTGTCCCAGACAGAGCGAGATAGGAGGAGAGAGAGAGAGAGAGACGCCCGGGGGCAGCGAGCGGTCTGGTTTGGTTAACTGGAACTCTGAACTGAAGTCAACTCTTATCCACCACATCTTTATCTAGCAACCTGATCTCTCAGAGAACATTGCCTGTTCCACCCAGGCCTGTAAGGTTTTGTTAGTAGTTGTATTGGTGTATCGTCTACAACATCTGTTCTAAAGTCATTACTGAATCATGCGCTTAGAGGGCAACAGATGTCGGAAATTAGGACCTCGGTGTCCTGTTTGTTTTGGATCGCTGGATGAACAGCAAATATTGACTTTTGCTGCTCAAAATGGAATACAATCAACAAGTGTGAGTCTTTCATAAGGATGGTGATGTGTGTGTGTGTGTGTGTGTGTGTGTGCCCCCGTGATGGTAACCATTTAGGCGTGAACCTTTTACGGTTTACTGTCCGTATTTGCTTATTTCTCAGCAGCCATGAATCAAAATACAGAACGATTCTGGAGTTTTGCTCGCCGGTTATTCACACCCATAGAATCGACCATGAACAATCAATCACTTATTATTATGCAACTTGTAATATGTCTGGCATCACAGGACTTTCGCAAGTGAATCCCTTGTTGTCAATCTTTCCAAAGCCAATTACAAAGGCATACACTGACTCTCCCTTACAATACTCACTGATCAACGGTTGGTCATCCTAGTTTAACTACACGCCGACTTTCACTCGTTCAGCCTCGCGGCGCAGACCACTTCAGCCAAGGCAGTGAAAACCGCGAACGTCCATTGTAAACCAATTACAGTCCCCCTCTGACACATTTAGCTCTCCTGGTTGATGGTTTTCAGGGCAGTGTCATTAGGAAGCTAAATGGAGAGATTTCTTTTATGGTTTTTCTTTAACCTCTCCATCATTCCCTGTGCTGTTCATTTCTTATTTCCTTGAACTGATCGTGCCTCATATTTCTAGCTCTCTAATTGGTTCCCAGCCTGGCCTTTTCTCTCCTTTCCTCCCGCGCATATAAAAGCTCATAATTGCTGAAGGCACTTAGTTTTAATGCTGCCACTGTTCCGTCTTGTTTTGTTCCGTGGCTTCGTCACGATGTTTACCCAAACTCAGCATGCAGGAACCCGTCTCCCGTTCACCTCCTCTGATACAATCGCCAAGCCGCTGTGAACTCCCGTCAGAGAGTTAGAACACATGAAATGACCTTACTGCCCTCCGTGGATACACAACGTCCACCGCAGAAGAACAGAAAGCCATTTCCGACTGAGCAAAATGATAGATTTAGATAAGCAGGTTCCCATGACGCCGGAACAGCCGTTGAAACAGAGTGAAATTCGATACTGTCACACTACCTGTGGCGGGAAAGGATTTTCCAGATCTAATTTTACATCAGCATCAGTCACTGTCAAGAGTTGTGTGGCTAAATCGAACCTGTCTCCTTTTATAATGAGCAGGAGGAGACAGTTTAAATTGACGCTAAAGCGCATGTGGAGAGGGTTTTCATAGAAACAAGGCGAGTAATTCTGGACTTTATTAACCCTTGTGTTCTCTCTCGGGTCATTGTGACCCCCCCCAGGTGTTGTGACAACTTTACCTCATACAAAAATAAAGTGAAGCATTTTCTTTTAACCGTCGGGCTGTCTCACACACCCCCCACAGCGCAAATGTTAAAAGAAAATGCTATTGGGTAAAATTGTCGCAGCAGAATGATGGGTCGTTGTGAACCTTTCAGGTCATTGTGACCTCATAAGGCAGCACAAGCGCTAAAAGAAAACGCGGGCCAGATCCCTGAGCTGAGAAGGTGAATCTGGAGGCGTGCGACACCTGATCCTCTTTCTCCGGCAATCAACGATCAACTGATGACGGGAGATGTGAAGACGAAGAGATATGATGAAATACGAAGATCTGGCGCTGCAGGCCGCCTTTCGCCATTGAATGTGGAAGGGTTGACGGGGATATTTCAGGACAGGCGTGTTCCTCGGGGAACACTGAGCGATATTGGCACTGCTCAGACCTAAGATCTCCCCGGCCTCTCATTGTTGACATACAACTCTGGAAAGGTTGAGGAACCAACTAATGCTCAAGGTATTGCCTTGTAAGACCAAGTCATGTCCGTAGGGATCTGTCTGCCTGGGGAAGCTTTCTGTGGAGTTGTGAGTTTCCTCCAGTGTTGGTGTGTTGTGAGAGAGAGGGTGGGTGGGGCGGTTTTCCTCCAGTGTTGGTGTGTGTGTGTGAGAGAGAGCGTGGGGGCGGTTTTGGTCCTGCGTGACCCAGCAGAGGAGGGGTTTACCCCGGCCTTGCGTCTCACGTCGGCCCCCGGTGAAGCTATACGGTTGAGGGTGTGGATCTTTGTGCCGATCATAAGGGGGTCGGGAGGCGGCGCGGCGTGATTACCACAACAAAGAGGCGGACGAAGAGACGAGAGCGCGGCGGTGGAACCCTCCGGAAGGGCTCCTCCAGCCCCACCTCCGTCTGCCTCGCTCGCTCTTCACTCTCACCGCCCTGGCCGTTTACGGCTCGTCTCCGGGAACACCCGGGACCTGTCTGAGAGCCCTTCGACGCTACCTCTCTGTGTGTGTGTGTGTGTGTGTGTGAGAGAGTGTTGTGATGCCGTCTCCCCTCTCTGTGTGTGTGTGTGTGTGTGTGAGAGTGCTGTGATATCGTCTCCCCTAATAGTGTGGATGCGCTTGGGCTTGCGAAGGCCGTGACGTGTATTGGAGTGGACAGATGTTTATGTATGCGGCTGGCGTTGTTTGTCTGAGCTGTGACCGGGGGGGGGGAGAGGGGGGTCTCTGATGTTGTGTGCAATGAAAGGTGTGCTACTACACCTGTGGTCTGACTTCACGCTTCCCATGAGCCTCGGCGGTTAACTAATCCAAAAAGAAAAACAATCACCAGGAGGACCTTCGCCTCCCAGAGAGTCTCTGGATCCAACACTCATCCTGAGCTCGGTTGGAGGATGTCAGAATACTTCCTGTACCCAGGCCAGGAGCGTGATGACACCAGCGGGGAGAGAGACCAGCGGGGAGAGAGACCAAGCCACGAGGGGAGGATGTCTGGTTCTGTTTATTTGCATGAATTTCTCTCTCTGTCTCTGTTTTTTTGCATCTAATTCCCTTGGCCACTGTCTCGATCTTTCTCTCCATCTCCCTCCTCTCCATCCGTTTCCCTCTCTCTCTCTCTCTCTCTCTCTCTCTCCTCTCTCTCCTCTCTCTCTCTCTCTCTCCTCTCTCTCTCTCTCTCTCCTCTCTCTCTCTCTCTCTCTCCTCTCTCTCTCGTTCGCTCTCCGTCCACGTCCTCCCTCCCTCCCTCCCTGCCTCCCGGCTGCTGCTGGCCTGCTGCTGGAGCCGGCTCTGTCCAGGCTGACTTCACGGAGCGCAGAACCGACAGCTGAGGCCCGAGGCCAGCCAGACCCCTGGTGGTCACCACGCCACCTCCCTCCCTCCCTCCCCTCCCTCCCCTCCTCCTGTCTCTCTGCTTAGGAAGGGAGCAGAGTTCCACTGTCTCCATTCATACACTGTATATGTATACTGCGTGTCGTGCGTTTAGCCTGCAGAAGCTGTGCGTCTCTCTTGAGTCGACGCTAGACTAAACGGACGATTCCTCCTTCCTTCTTTGTCTGGTCTCAACAGACCCGCTTTAACCCCCGACTTCCCAGGCCCGTCTCGTCTGAGCTGCCTGTGCAGTCTAATTATGGATGGCTGTGTTGCCACGATTAGTCCGAGATGAAAGTGCATCACATTTCAGAGCTTTGTCCTCAGAGGAGGAGAGGAGGGAGGGAGGGAGGGAGGGGAGGGAGGGGAGGGAGGGCAGGGTGGGAGGGAGGGAGGGCAGGGAAGGAGGGAGGGAGGGAGGGCAGGGTAGATATCCCTCTGTTCTCCTCTGAGCTGCCTGGTCTGGTGTCACACACACATGCCAGCCTGGCGTCGTGGATGATGCCCGTGTGGCTAATTACCTCCACACAGACAAAAAGAGCCGGAGCGTTCCGGACTCCTCAGTCATCAGTCGTCTCTGTCGTCTCTGCCTCCTCACGGTCTCCTCTCCTGCCTGCGTAATGTGCCTGTAATTACTGAAACATCGTTAGGAGAAATTCTGTGTATAGTTCAGTGATTGATTGTTGTAATATCTCCATTTTCGTCGCTGCTTTTGCTTATTGGGTTATGTCTGTTACTAACGACGTATGTGTGCTTTGGTCGGTGCTGGGTCCCGGCCTCGTTTTGGTTTGGTCACGTCGGATCACACGCACACCTGCACGCACAAGCGAATGCAGACAGAAACACACAAACACACACATAAACACAAACACACACATAAACACACACAAACACACACACACACACACACACACACACGTTCCCTCTGTCTCCACTTATCTTATGAGCCGGCTGTTCTCTCATCCCTCCACCTCCTGGCTCTTCTCTCTCTCCCTCCCCCCCACCCCCCGCCCAATCCCATCGCTCGTATCTTGTTTCTGATGTGTGACTTGAGGGAGGATATGAGAGGATTAGCTTCAGATTAGCTTCAGATTAGCTGATGTTTTTTCCTCAGATGAGGACTGGCGGTGGGAATAGATTTCCGATACAGCCTCCTTAGATAGGGGCCTGAGTCATCACCTAGCCAATCAGCATCATCGCCCTGCTAATGACCTCAAACATGCATGTCTCTGGCTATTATGAGTTACCCAGAATGCCTTTCTCTCATGGCATAGAATACATGGCGTTAGCATGACCTCCTCCTCGCCTTCCTCCTCTTCCTCCTCGCCTTCCTCCTCCTCCTCCTCTTCAACACAGATGACAAACTGCACATGTTGTGGTTGTTGTTGTTGTTGTTGTTGTAACCAGGGCGTCTCCACACATCCATGGTCCCTCCAGCCTCTGGTCTTCCCCTGACCCCTCCCACCAGGGCTGCTCAGAGGTCAGAGGTTAGAGGTCAGCGCTGTGTCTCCTGGCATGTGGAGGAGGTAAGGCAGCTGGCGCGCGTTGGCCAATAAGTTTAATAACTGTTCCATCTGAGGGGGAGGGGCTTAGAGGGGGAGGGGACCCAGTCCTCCTGTCCCTAGTGTGACATCTCTGATTGGGTGGGAGGGGAGCCAATTCGCTGATGGCGTCGCTCTCGACAACAACGGAATTCCCTCGTGTCCTCACAGCTGATTTTTCCAGCCATTTTGAGGATGAGATGATTTCGCTCAATTATGACAGAAATGAGCTCAGCTACCCCTAATTAACACACACACACACACCCCACACACACACAGATTGTGCGTTTACACACAAACACACTGTGACCAGACGGAGGAGGCCAGGCAGAGCCAGCAGAAGAGTAAGTAAACCATCTGGCTCGTCTGGGGCACTGGGCTGATCTCCACGCTGACCTTCTCGCTGACGTCCTCGCCGACGTCCTCGCAGACCTCCTCCAGCCACAGCAGGTACACCCACTCTCGAAGCAGGTACACACGCACTCTCGAAGCAGGTACACAGCAGGTACACACGCACTCTCAAAGTCGATCTCTGTTCGCAGGCAATGCTTGGTCTGACTTTTTAATCACACATTTTAATGCAGTGTAAAGTATCTCACTGTGATATGGTATTTGCATCATAACACAGCGGTATTCGTTATCCATATGACAAAGTAAATTGGATCTTGGAAATCCAGTGACCTGAGTATGGCTTTCGTGTTGTGCCAGCTGTTTTCTTCTACGCAGAAGAAGCAATCATCAGAATGAGTCATGAGTGTTTACCAGAGAGTTGTGAAGATTATACGTATTTATGGCAGTTTGTCTGGCTGTTTATTTCTGTCAGAAAGTGAGGAGCAGAAGAAGTTCAGTTTACGTCTTTTCTCTCTCTCTCTCTCTCTCCTCTTCGATCTTCCCTCCTCTCTCTCTCTCTCTCTCTCTCTCTGTTCTCTCTCTCTCTCTCTCTCTCTCTCTCTCTCTCTCTCTCTCTTCTCGTCTCATCTCTTCTCGTTCTCTCTCTCTGTCTCTCTCTCTCTCTCTCTCTTTCTCTGTTCCTCTCTCTCTCTCTCTCCTCTCCATCTGCTTTCCTTCTGAACCTTTCTCCTTCTTACTCCGCTCATGTCCAACAGTGAGGAGGCTGCCGAACGCTAGCCAATCAGAGCTAAGGTCACAGCTATCTGGACTGGATCCCAACAGAGACGTGGACATGCTGGAGGATCAGAAGCCATCTGGACCTTAGTGGACCGGCGCCCCCCAGATCCTGCATCTCTGTGGACTCGAGGCTGTCTGGTCCTCTTAGAAGACTAGAAGACCTGTGCCTCTGGTCTTACCAGCCTCACGTCTCGCCGTCCTGCATGTGGTCGTGGTCGTTCCCCTTCCACAGGCCTGTAGACAGAGTCACTGTCATATTCTACCTGGGTCACTGTCGTATTCCGTCTGGGTTTCATGTCATATTCTGCGCAGGAAACTGCAATATTCCAGCTCCAGTAATGACGTGCCGTCAGCCCTACAGCGGACGGTCTCTGTAGCCCGCCTCGAGAGCCCTCTCCGCTCTGCATCAACAGATCTATAATCATACAGAGCCCATCCCTGGAGAGCTCTGCCTGAGTGGACTGAATAATTCACTTGAAAACAGCCTCTCTCCTCTCCTATCTTCTCTCTCTGTCTCTCTATCTTTCTCTACTATCTCTCTATCTCTCTCTCTCTCTCATCTTCTCTCTCTCATCTCGCTCTCTCTCTGACTCTCTCTCTCTCTCTCTCTCTCTCTCTCTCACCCCGTGCGGTGAGTGCTCATGACACCACTACATGTCACGGTGACTTATCACGGTGGTGCCGTGATGTTCTGTTCTGATTCACGAGCGTAATATCCCCCCGCTTTAATGTATGAGCTGAGTGTGTCTCTCTGCGCTGCCGCTGATACGATCCTCCACATGAATCACAACATCGGGGTGTTTGGGGGAGATGCAGGAATGCAGATGTTTCGTGAACCTCTCTGGGGGGAACGTGGGGAGTCGAGAACGTGGAGTGTCGCAGGCAGCCGGCAGAGTGGCGGTCAGGGTGAGAGAGAGGTAGAGAGAGGTAAAGAGAGAGGGTGAGAGAGAGGGTGAGAGAGAGGGTGAGAGAGAGAGGCAGGCAGCCAGCAGAGTGGCGCGTCCCTCACACCTGAGCCTCGAGTATCGATGGTCAGGGGAGAGAGAGGTAGAGGGGAGAGAGATGGAGAGAGGGTGAGAGAGAGGGAGGGAGAGGGGGAAGGGAGGGGGGGAGGGAGGGAGGGGGGGTAGACAAAAGACCGTGAGAGAGAGAGCAAAAGTGGAGAGAAAAAGGGAGACTGACATTCCTACATTTCCATCTCAGTACAATGTGAGGGATTTCATTTTGCATGATTCAATCTCATTGCTAGAGCTCCTTTAGGTTACGACAATGGTTTAACAAACCCCAAAGTTATCTGGAGTGTGAGACAATAATCATCTTCGCTAAAAGGAATCGGCAGACAATTCGGATCACCCACGTTGTGTAAGAGTCCTCCTGTAATCTGAAGTCTGAGACCTTCATGGTCAGGGTATGTCTGGTGAGAATATCCCCGGATCAGGTTTAAGTTCAGTTCAGTTCAGTTCAGTTCAGTTTTATTTTGTCATTGTTACAAGTACAACGAAACGTTGTCAGAGCAAACAAACGGGCCATAACATTTTAGTTGTCCACCACTACTCATATATGTCATAAATCATAAATACCCCCTAGACTCCCCTAACCCATAAAGTGCTTGGTGCAATAAATAATACATAAATACATCTGATGGTGATAGGGTTGTTGAGTGGTGTGCAGCGATGCAAAGTCCAGTTTATAGTTTATGGAGGTGTATGGAATGCAATTATGTCACAGAGCGGTGTCCAATGGGGAGTGGGGGGGCAGACAGTCCATTTAGCAGCCTGACTGCATGGGGGTATAGGCTGTTGGCCAGCCTACTAGTTTTGGCCCTTGTTGAAACAGGTGGTGTGCTGGGTCCAGCAGGGTACCCTTTGCTCTCCTCCACATCCTGTACGACAACAAGGCAGGAATTCCACTTCATCCCCATGATCGGACCTCATTGTGGAGCAGGGGAAGGAACAGAGACCAACATCTCGAAAGAACAAAAGGGTTAGATGTCCAAGTAGGGAACACGCACACAACTGAACAACTTCTCAGGTCGGGTACACATGGAGGTCTTTGGGTCTCCAGGAGACACACACACACACTCTCTCTCACACACACACACACGCGCACACGCGCACACGCACACACGCACACACGCACACACGCACACACCGCACACACGCACACACACGCACACACGCACACACGCACACACCAAGACGGCCTTGCTGAGCCTATCCTCGGCCTGGAAAATATCCTTATATCCAAGGATGCTACAGTAAGTGCTCTGTAATGTCTGTTTTGAAAGGTGGAGCGTGCTCTGAGATACCCCTCCATGCGTTGCCCCTCCCACCTCGCCGTTGCACCTCGCCGTGCCCCCCCCCACCTCGCCGTGCTCGCCGTGCGCCCCCCCCACAGCGCCGAGCAGGCTCATCACCCGCGGCTCCCATCAAGTGGAAAATTACTTTGTGATGCGAATATTATCTTCAGCTCCTTCTCGGGCTACGACGGGCTCACCTTGGTCATGTATATTCCCCGAAACTCAGATTGATTGTGTGTGTGTGTGTCTCGTGTGTGTGTGTGTGTGTGTGTGTGTAACGAAGGGCTCACTTTTGGTCATGTATATCCCCCGAAACTCAGATTGATTGTGTGTGTGTGTGTCTCGTGTGTGTGTGTGTGTGTGTGTGTAACGAAGGGCTCACCTTTGGTCATGTATATTCCCCCGAAACTCAGATTGATTGTGTGTGTGTGTGTCTCGTGTGTGTGTGTGTGTGTGTGTGTGTGTGTGTAACGAAGGGCTCACCTTTGGTCATGTATATTCCCCGAAACTCAGATTGATTGTGTGTGTGTGTGTGTCTCGTGTGTGTGTGTGTGTGTGTGTGTGTGTGTGTGTAACGAAGGGCTCACCTTTGGTCATGTATATTCCCCCCAAACTCAGATTGATTGTGTGTCTGTGTGTGTCTGTGTGTGTGTGTGTCTCTGTGTGTGTGTGTGTGTCTGTGTGTGTGTGTCTCTGTGTGTGTGTGCTCCTTTTAGTGGTTGCGATTGGATGTGCATCGTGTGTGTGTGCGCACACGTGTTTTCGATGAGTGTGAGGAAGTGTGCGAGCGCGTGTGCGTTCGCGAGGGCGGTTCTCCGGGCACAATTAAGACTGCTGCCCAACGTGTCACCCTCACTGCGGTCTCCATGACGCTGAAAAGGTCACCCTCGTCCACCCCTGCTAATCAAACAGCCATTAGTATGCAAAATGTAAATAGGAGATGCACGGGGGTCGTCCCCTGCCTGTCACAACCCCCTAATTCAACCACTTTGTCATTTCAGGGGAAAAAGAGCCTTTTATTTTGATCGGACAGCGAGAAACAACGGCTGTACAGGTAATTACACCTTTGGACATCTCTCTCCGTCATCGGAATATTTCATCGACTTTCGGCTCGGAGGTGCGAAAAGCCGGGCTGAACCTGTCGATACTGGGTGGGGTTTGTTTTGATCGAAAGCCGGGTTACCGTGCGACCGCCGCGCCGTTTCTGTGCGCGGGTTTCATCCCAGCGTGTGCGGCCGTGTGATGATAGTAGATCCAGATCCCTGACGCGGCACATCCAGGGTGTGCGTGCGCACCAGCGCTGGAGCGGCTCTGGAGAACCCTGTTCCTTCATCGCGTGCAGCATGTGCTCTATCCTGGGATGGTTCTGACTGTCCTGGAACAGTTAGTCTCTGTGGCTTTCAGTCTGCCTTCCTTTCAGGGCCATGGTCTATCTCTCTCTCTCATCTCTCTGTCTATCTCTCTCTATCTCTCTCTTGTCTCTCTCATCTCTGTCTCTCTGTCTGTCTCTCTCTATCTCATCTCTGTCTGTCTCTCTCTCTTTCTGTCTCTTTCTGTCTCTATTTTCTCTCTGTCTCTCTTTCTGTCTCTTTCTGTCTCTCTATGTCTCTCTGTCTCTTCTGTCTCTTTCTGTCTCTCTTTTCTCTCTCTGTCTCTCTTTCTCTCTGTCTCTGTCTCTGTCTCTTGTCTCTGTCTCTGTCTATGTCTCTGTCTCGTCTCTGTATGTAGGTGTCTGGGAGAGCGGAGTGATCGAGCGAGAGAGAGAGAGAGAGAGAGAGAGAGAGATGAGTAGAGAGAGAGAGAGAGAGATCGAGAGAGCGAGAGAGAGAGAGATCGATCTATGATCGATCTATATCTCTATATCTATATCTCTCTATATCTCTCTCTCTCTCTATCTCTGTCTACTCTGTGTCTCTGTCTATCTCTCTATCTCTCTCTCTCTCTCTCTCTCTCTCTATCTGTCTCTCTGTCTCTCTGTCTCTCTCTCCTTCCTCTCTTTCTCTCTCTCTACCATTAGAGAGCCCTGCTCTCAGCCCTTGAGAGCAGAACGTGGGTCATTACCATCACACTGGGCTCCTGGACCCCCGCACACAAAGACTTGGCTGTTCATTGTTCCGGGCTCACCCTCCCTCCGTCACCCACGAGAGAGAAGGGAGAAGGAGGGGTGTTAAAGAGGTAGGATGTGTGGGGCTGCGGAGGTGTGTGTGTGTGGGGGGGTGAGGTGGGAGGGGGGGGTGGAGGGGGGCGAGGGGAGACATATGAGGCAGGAGTGCACGTGGGGGGGGGTGTCAAGGGGAGGGAAGAGAAGGGGAGGAAAGAGATGGATGGATGGATAGATATGTATATATATATATATTTAAAGAAGGGGATGGAGATGTAGAGGAAATAGAGAAATCAAATGTTTAGTCATGCAGGACCGGAACCCATCAGCCGCTCCAGAACCCTCCGGAACCCTCCGGCTCGTCTCGCAGCGCGCCAATCAACGGCAGCGACCGGAGGGCCGACGCGTGCTTGAGACTCCACGCCGTCCGCTTGTCCTCCCCTCGCCGAGTCACGTCTGTCTGAGTCCAGACAGACCTGGTCAGAGCGCACCATCCCCTGGGGGTCAGAGCAGAGCAGCTGGAACACCGTGTCCAGGAACAGAGCTCGTTCTCTGGCTCCCACGTCTGCCAGACTCCCTGGAACAATCCCACGTCGAGTTACTTTTCCATTATCTTCCGCCGCCGACAGTCGTGACCCTCGTCAAATGAATCGGAGGGAAGCCGGCGGAACTCTCTGCCCACCTGCGGAAAAACTAACGACCTGTTTAAGGGAGCGGAGAGAGCTTGAGTGCGTGTGTGTGTGTGTGTGTGTGTGGGGGGGGGACGGGGAGGGGGGGGGGCGAGGTCGTGGGTGGGGATGATGTACCAGGTAATCACACTCGATGTGACTGAGAACATCTCTCTGTTCTAGTCTAGGAGAGGAGCTGGATGACGCCCGCGAAACAAACATTCAAATATTTATTTCGTCGATGCATATTGAAATCATCCAAAGGAGGACCTTAGGCTTGCATCGTACACACAGAGGGCTTAGGATGGCCTAACGGGGACATGGGGAAATCAAAAAAGCTCCCAAACGGTCGACAGCAGTTGACATGCTCGTACAAGTAGCGAAGGAATGCTGTCTCGCTCTCCTACCAGACCGACGTTTTTTCGCCTCCCCTTCGCCGAGTGGGAAGGAGGGCCTGTCAAGACGCAGTGTTTAATAGGCTGTCTGCAAGCAGAGCTTTAGACGCACACAGACACAGCCTCGACGGGATTGGACCCGCAATTCATCTTCCTTTTAATTGGGGACATTTTGTGTTCGGTGTTCCTCCGCATTAATAAACCAAGGGCCCACAGCAGTTTCGGGGAAAACCAGGTGTTGGAGGGGAGGATGTGTGTGTGTGTGTGGTGTGTGTGTCTGTGTGTGTGTGTGTGGAGGTGAGTGAGTGGGTGGGTGCGGCACACAGCAACACAACAACAGCCCAGGGGAGACTCTGAAAGATGTGGAGATAAATGAAGAAAAAGAAGCGATCTAACGACGAGTTAGCCTGACGAAGGCGAGGGACGTGATTGCGAGAGACTTTCGAGGAGAAGATTTTTTTCCGAAAAGTTTCCCCTGCCAAGACGCCATTCCGCCAGGCCTGCCCCTTGCTCTCCGAAGAGGCAGGGTATCGGTTATCGATGGTGCGTCGCTGTCAGGCTCTTCCTGGACTCTGGCAGGCCCAAAGGTCAGCTTCCTGGTCGAGTTATTGATGCAGAGCGTGCACGGGGCTGTTCCCTCTTCCGCCCCCCCTCCCTCGGCTGTGAGTCTCTGGGCCGTCTGGGCACTGCGAGGGGTAGAGACGGCGCACAAAGACCCAGCTGCCTCCACACATGCTGGATCTGTTTGAGGAAACGCCAAGCGAGGGTTCCATGCTGGTACATTGATTCCTTTTTGGGTGTTGATAAAAATGTTGTTGGTTTTTTTGGGGGGCGGAGTCTCGCGCGCGCTGGAACGGTTTGATGAAAGAACACGTGGAAGAAGGCGCTTCTTTTCTTCAATGGTGTGAAATGAATGTTTGTGCGTTTGACTTTTGAATGATAGTCATGAATTGCACGTTTTATTTTGCAAACGTATTCCAAACTGACAAGAAGAAAGGGCCTATTTAAATGGTTGTTTGTTATTGATGCATGTACATTTGTGTGCGCGTGTGTTTGTTTGTGTGTGTCTGTGTGTGAATGTCTGTGTGTGAGTGTCTGTGTGTGTGAGTGTGTGTGTGTGAGTGTGTGTGTGTGAGTGTCTGTGTGTGAGTGTGAGTGTGTGTGGTGTGTGTGTGTGAGTCAGAGTTAGGGCACCTGGCGTGAATCTCTCTGCTTTGAGGGACATTAATGAAAATGGAAGGCTTTGGCTGTCTCTTATCAGCAAGAGCAGTCCACAGCACTCTCACACACACACACACACACACACACACTCACACACACACACACACACACACACACACACACACACACACACACACACACACACACACACTCACACACACACAGACACACACACACACATTCACACACACTCAGACACACACACTCACACACAGAGAGGCAGCAAGTAGACAATCTCAAACAGCCACAGCTTGCCTCTCCTTCTCTCCTCCTTGCCGCCACCTGGTAACCTAGCCAGCCTTCCTGCAGTGTGTTCTGGAAGCCCACCAGTTAGTAGCTCCCCGCACCTTTCACAAACAGACAGGAATTTCCTTCATGTTTGCTCAGTCTTAGCTCAGAGAGAGCGAGAGGAGCGAGAGAGAGAGAGAGATGAGAGAGAGAGGAGGAGAGGAGAGAGAGGAGAGAGAGAGAGAGAGATAGAGAGAGAAATCAAGACTGCATGTTGTTTCAGACGTAAATCAATCTGTGCGTGTGTGTATGTGTGCGTGTGATATGTGTATGTGTGCGTGTGTGTGATATGTGTATGGTGGTGTGGTGTGCGTGTGATATGTGTATGGTGTGTGTGTATGTGTGCGTGTGATATGTGTATGGTGTGTGTGTGCGTGTGATATGTGTATGGTGTGTGTGTATGTGTGCGTGTGATATGTGTATGGTGTGTGTATGGTGTGTGTCTATACAAATGAGCTGTACGTATGAGATCGCTTCAGAGAATCCTCAGCGTTCTCCCTTCTGCTACAGAGAGACACTTCTGAAGACAAATGACTCACGCTAAATGTCACCCAGGCAGGAACATGGCCGCCGAAACGCGATCCACTGCCAGATGTTTCAGAGAACGACTCGTCAATGTGTACACTGCAAAGGTTAGTGTGCAAGGGAACCCATCCATCCGTCATCTCTTTACTCAGACAGCTAGAGATATGCCAAACGTGTCCAAGTTAGACTCTTTTGAAAAGACAGGACTGTGTGTGTGCCTTGGTTGGAATATAAGACGCCCACAAACACACGCAATCGGCAGAGCAACGAGTTCTTCTCGACAAACTTGTTCTAGATCTCCACCTGTATGGAATCCGATCAATCTCGCTCGGTATTGACAGAAACGTTTAGCAAACATTTGTGCTCGACTGGGCAGGCCCGAGTCATCAAGTCGCTGTTTCAGCCGTGTGCCCTGAGCACACACACACCACATATTCAAATGAAAATTCTCTTTGAACTTCCCTTCAAGCTGAGAATAAAATGAGACACACACACACACACACACAGAGGCAGCAGTAGACAATCTCAAACAGCCACAGCTCGCTCTCCTTCTCTCCACACCTGGCAACCAATCCCGTCAAGCTGAGAATAAAATGAGCAAAAACCAGCCCTTGGACAGACCCAAGAGTAGGGCAGTCGCCACGCAATGCATTCTGGGATGTTTCCTGCTTCCTGTTTCTCTGTCTCTTGACGTTTTCTTTAGCAAACTCGAAGAAGAAGAAGACCCCTAAACAGAGAAATGTATTCATTAAAATAGGTCACTTCCTGTAAAAAAAACGATGCTTGAAGCAAAACACTGGAACCAAAGAGTCACGTCAAACATAGTGATTTATTATAACTTGAAAATATTTTCCCACATCTGACCGCAGTTTTTAAAAGTATCAGAGACTCACCAAAAAAAAGAGGTTTCCCAATGCCCTGGATTATACTGTGTAAACGTTACAGTCTACATGTAGCACACAGCCTTATCAACATTACAGCAGGCCAATCTTATTTTCCGAGAGAGAACAAAAAGACACAAGAAATTGAATGATCAAAGTGTAACCCACTTCAGAGTATGTCTTATCTGTGTGTATTTCAAAGGTATCAAAAGTGTTTTTGAACATGAATAAAAACAGGCACTACAGAACAAATCCTCAGGGAAGATGCCAAATGAAATAGAGTTTGATGCCGTGTCCAACTGCCATGCGACGCACAGACAGCCGACATCAGATATGACACATGTTAGACGGCGAATCCGCTTCACGACAAATACATCTTACCGAGCTCGTAAACCGATCACGACCCACTAATCAAAACACTGATCCGACATAAACACGTCAGAGATAAGAGCGGGAAAACTAACGGGTAAAATCCGACGATAAATAAAGATGTGTCGTTAGGCGTGACGTTGCCTGGAAACGGCGTTCTATTTCTTTCCCTTCCGTCCGTCCAACAATCTAAAACATCCACCGCCCCACAGAGAGGCCCTGAAACAGCAACTGCCCTCTTTTCAAAAATAGACATGCTTTTTTCTACGCTCCCTCTCCCTCCTGTTGATTTGAGGCTATCACTTCGAGGATGTGTACCTCCCACAATGCACTGCTTCCATTTCCACAGAGTTCCCCCTCAGCCTCCTAATTGCACCCCTAATTGGGTCCCGGGAATTTAATGAGATCTTTTAATACGTTTCATCTTGAACAGCAAGTGTGCCCAGCGGCGAGCGTTAACCCGACACTCGTCTGCTCTCCGACACTCTCGTCTTATCGCTGTCGAAGCCTCGATACGGGATTCATGGCGACATGGGAAAACACAGGAGAAGATTACGCTAAGACCGAGGGGGCTAAGAAGGATGAACGTGTAAGCTCGCAGTCTGCTGGTCAAAACAACCCTTCGGGGTTTGATGTGTGAGCGAAACGCTTGCGGCTGCTGGGCTGAAGAATAAACATCTTTTGGGTGAAATTCCGACCTCAGTTTCCATCACCTCACCGGCCGATTAGAAACAATCAGTGGTACTTTGGGATCCCGACGCCACACGTTTTCACACCTGTTAGCGTCATCACACAGATTATAGAACACCTTCTCTTCTACTGAGAGTTCTACTGGCACACTAGAACCACCATCAGGGGAAATACATTCAAAGTAAAATGTCAGATTTGTTTCTATAAAAGTCCAACTCGTATCAGACCGTAGGAGAAGACAGAGAAGTCAGGGGGAAGTGCAACGTTCCGCCTGCAGGACATTCAGGACAGCTCCTGCAGGACTCTGCACCCAGGACAGAAGACAGGTCAGGTTCCGTCCTTCCCAATCGCTATTCCCTAAGGTCCAGGACTATTTCATAGATCCAGGACTATTTCATAGATCCAGGACTATTTCATAGATCCGGGACTATTTCATAGATCCAGGACTTTTCATATAGGTCCAGGACTACTCATATAGGTCCAGGACTACTCCCATACGTGCAGCACCTCAGACATCTCTGGTCCAGTTCATGACGATGTCCGTGGGCAAAGTAAGATCCCAAGCGAACGAAGTGGACTAGGAGCACTAAACAGGCAGGGTGGAGGAGGGGGGGTGGGGGCCTGACACACTGAGGGGAGGCACCGGGTCCCCCTTCACCAGACCCCGCCCGTCCCCGTCCAGGGTGGCTCCGCCCAGGTCTGACGTCCAGAAGTCCACCACCAGTCCCACCAGAGCGGAGAGAGGAGGGGAGGAGGGGAGGGGGGCGTGTCTCTCCGGCCCCGAGGTGGAGGTGTGTGACACACACACACACAAGCCCCTCCCCTCCGTCACCGCCCCCCCTCCCCTCCCCCCTCAGATGACGCCGTAGTCGGTGAGGGACTTGAGCAGCACGGTGTCCTTGACGTCGCTGAACACCTTGCGGATGTTGTTGGTGTCCGTGGCGCAGGTGAAGTGGGGGTACAGGGTCTTGCTCCTCTCCCTCTTCTCCCGGCTCTGCGCCTGCTGCTCGTACATCTTGCGGACGTACGTCTTGGCGTCCTCCGCGTCGCGCCTCTTGCCTGCGTGGGGTCGGGGGTCGGGGGTCAGGTCGAGGTTAGAGGAGACCGGGGAAGAGAAAAGAGGTGGATTAGGAGAACGTCTACGTGTGGTTTGTATGTTGGTGTGTGGTTAGTATGTCGGTGTGTGCCTGAGTTAAAGGACACCACCACCCCCACAGAGGCCAGAGTTGTGGTCAGGCTGTGGTCAGGTGTGCGACCTGAATGCCAACCATCTCCCGGTTAGTTTCCATGTTCCACCCCCCTCCCCCCCCTCCACCCCGCCCCCCATCCCTCCCGTCACACTCCACAGACGCCCTGACTGAAGGCTCGGCCATGCAAAGAGCAGGGTATTTATGGTTGCCATGGGTAACTGAGGGAGTGTTGGGGGGTGGGGAAGGTGTCACAGTGGAGTTGTGGAGAGGAGCGTGGGGGAGGCAGAGTCTGGGGCTGCACAATATTCCACATGAGTGCAGGGGGATCATTAGACGGGTACGTGGCCCAGCGGCGCACCCCTGAGGAGATGGAATCAATTAGAGCCTTAGAACCGTCCTGTTGTTGTGGAGGGCTGGCGTGGCGACGCGTATCAAACATACCCCCTGGATGTCAGAACTCTCATCACATGTTCGAGGTTGTGGTTTTTCGAGTAATTTAGAAGCCAAACAGATTATGTGTACCACGTGACTCAGAAAGACGTGTACCATGTGACTCAGAAAGTGCCTTTCCAGTGCTAATCATGGTGCCGGATGTCTTTGTCATGGTGTCAGTGTGGACGCCAATCACTATCATCTCTCTGCTAATGACCTCAAACATGCGTGTCTCTGGCTATCATGAGTTACCCATAATTCCTTTCTCTCATGGCACAGAATACATGGTGTTAGCATGACCTCATCCCCCTCCCTCCTCGTCCCCCCTCCCCCCCTCCCCCCTGCCAGCCCCCCGTACCTGAGAACCCGGGGAAGTACTTGTGGAGGTCCGACGTCTGGATCTTGTCGGCCAGGATGTCCGTCTTGTTGAGGAAGAGGATGATGGAGGTGTTGAGGAACCAGGGGGAGTGGATGGTGTGTGGACACAGAGCAGGCTCGCTCCATCGGTTATGAGAGGAGCGGGATGTGCGGGCGCGAGAGGGAGATCGGGAGAGGCGCGGAGTATGAGGAGAGGCGAGAGGGAGCGGGAGAGGGAGTACCCGAGAGGGAGGGAGGGAGGGAGGGAGGGAGGGAGGGAGGGAGGGACGGGAGAGGGAGGGGAGGGAGGCGAAGGGAGGGAGGGAGTGAGGGAGGGAGGGAGGGGAGAAAGAGCGGCATGAGAGACGAGTGAGAGAGGGGTAGAGGGGAAGAGAGAGAGAGGGGTAGCGAGAGAGATGTGAGAGAGAGGGTAGAGGGAGACGAGAGAGGTGCGCGAGCGAGAGGTGAGAGAGAGAGAGAGAGTGTAGAGGGAAGCGAGAGATATAGAGAGCGGTAGATGCATGTTTGAGAGAGGGAGGAGGCCAGAGGAGAGTGCGAGAAAGGGACGAGGTGAGGATGGAGAGAGGGAGACGGGGTGACAGTCAGGGACACAGGGAGGGGGGGCGGGACGACGACATGGAGGTTAATGACGTTTGAGGCGACTGTGTAAAGAAGTGGCCGACGAGATAACACGGCTTAGTGAGATCTGCTAGTGGGGAAGTAAGCATCTGACCAAACTTGCAAACTCATGTCTGGCTCAGGGAGACAGAGGTTCAAGGTGGAGATAGACAGGGTACAGATAGACAGACAGGCAGACAGCCGGCCGACAGACAGACAGACAGACAGGCAGACAGACAGCAGACAGGCAGGACATGCAGGACAGGCAGCCAGGGGCAGACAGGCAGACAAACAGACAGGCAGACAACAAAGCAACAGGATGGACGGGACAGACGGACAGACGGACAGACAGACAGACAGACAGGGACAGACAGGACAGCAGACTTAATGACAGACAGACAGACAGGACGACAGACAGACAGACAGCAGACAGACAGACAGACAGACAGACAGACAGACCGGCAGGCCGACAGGCAGACAGACAGACAAACAGACAGGCAGACAAACACCGATGGACGGACAAAGGGGAACAGACAGACAGACAGAAGACAGACAGACAGACAGACAGAACAAGGACGGGACGAGCCAGACAGACCGGGACAGACAGACAGGCAGACAGACCAGACAGACAGGCATTGACAGGACAGACAGACAGACAGAGATATCAGGACCTCGCTGACATCAGTGGCTCTCTCCTCCAGAGACTCTGGTCGTAGTCGTGCGCCCAAGAAGATGAGAGACGCTGACATTCTCAAAAACAGTGGATCACGTCCGCCTCTCTGGACTTCCGTCCTCCACATCACGATCTGTCCGGGGGAGGGGGGTAGACGTAGGTGGGTGAGACATTGGGTTAAAATACTGAGACACAACACTTCCTCCACCCCACACCCCACACTCCTCGCAAGCCCTCTCTTATGGCTCTCTCGAACACACACAAACACACGCGGACACACATGCCTTATCAGCAGGTATTTGTACACGGTGGTTTGCGGCCCTGGTTTCGTGGAGGCAGGGGTAGGGTGTGTACTGGGAGCGTCTGGATGCAGGGAGGGCAGCTAACATGTGAATTCGCATTAGCCATGCACACATC
>CAEFZP010002864.1:0-25000 GCA_903064625.1 Mallotus villosus
CAGAGGGAGAGTAAGTGAATGATGGGACAAAGGAAGAGAGGATTGTATATACCGTCAAAACACTTGCATGGCTCTCTTGCCTAACTCTAGTGTTCGTCTCTTCCTTCAGAAAACAAAAGTGGTTCATTCGTGACTTATTCGTATTTTAAATCCATATAAATCATTGAAATCATTACAAAGACGATACTGTTTTATAAACCAACAACATTCCAGGCATGAATACTGCATCGGTTCCTACACTTGCCAAATGTGCTTAGCATGAATCCTTCCTCCTCCTAATCATCCATCAAGACTTGTACATTTAAACACTCGCTCTCCTTCAACCGGTCAAACCGCAGCTAGTATTATCCACCCTTCCTGGAAATATCACTCAATCTGCCAGAAGAGAAGACAAAAAAAAAAGGTGAAGACAGTTTTGAAATAACCTCTCTCTCCCCTCCGCCGGTCCACAACCCGATCCTGGCAATTCCATCTCCTCCACTCCAGTGCTCTCCTTGCCATCACTGGGGGTCGCCCTGACAAAGTCACCCAGTAGAGTCGAAGAGAGTGACAAGCGGCCATCCTCCCAAGGTTCCGCTCGTTTGCAATCTTATCGCATTTTACATCATGTTGTCGGAGAAACCAGGGGGAGGAGTTGACATTTTTAGTTGACAATCGAGGGAGCGGAAGTGGGGTGTTGAAAGGGCAAGCTCGCCAGCGCCGACAATACGAGTACTCGGAAGAAAGAAGAAAAGTAAGATAGAGAGAAGAAATATTTCCTCCTCTGCCCCTCACTCCCCTCCCCCTCCGCCCCATCCTCTCCTTCTTCTCAGCGTGGGGTGTGTAACCCCACTGCCCGGGTCCCTGGAAACAGAGGCAGGGTGAGGGGCGCACAAACCGCGCGCACGCCGCCTCCACGCCGACAATGTCGACTCTTTGCTTCCGACACCCAAACCAATAACCACGCTCTACAACCGCTCCAATCTATTGTCGTACTTCCTCCATGTTGTCACCTCGGATCACTCCACCATCCACATGTTTCACATCTGCCCCGTAGCCATTGATTCCATACACTAGTCTCCAGTCGTTGACAGGAATATTAAGCCTAGATTCTCGTCTCCCCACGCAGCCTTTGTTGGGGGGTTTGTTTATCCTTACCTCCATATACCAAAAACAATGTAGTTTTGCGCACACACAGGAAAAAATATACTTTGAACGTACACCACACACACACAAATACAACTCTTAAAACTCAATGGACGTCTCAAGGAGCACTGTGATAAAATTAAAAGTCTTGTTGGATTTGACGTTTTCGAGAACGCTTAAAATGGTTAATGAAAACAACAAGTGTGCTTTGTTCGTCCGGCGCTCCAATTAGCAGACGTTCTCCACAAACCCGCTTAAGATCCCTAATTTTTGTTTCTCCAATCTGACACAATTACATGGCCAGCACACACAATATCGAACAGTTCACTCGCTAATTTCAACTTTGTGGGAAAAGAGAGGAGAAAGAAAGGATTAAGGGAATAACAACTGTCGTGCTGGAGCCAGACAGACGGTCTAAGAGCTGTACGCAGCCACGAATGCAGTAATTGGTTAGGCAGCAAACTAATTGTTCCGGGCATTGTTTCATGAGTACCATAGGGGACAATGTGGCAGTAAAAAGGCTGTTGATGCCAGGGATAGCACTCTGTGTGTGCGCTTGTGTGTGACAGAGTGTGGTTTCTGGTGTGTGTGGTGTGACAGTGTGTGTGTGTGTGTTTCTGGTTGGTGTGTGTGTGAAGAGTGTGTGGTTCTGTGTTGTGTGTGTTGTGTGTTTCTGTGTGTGTGTGTGTGTGACAGAGTGTGTGGTTTGTGTGTGTGTGTGTTGTGTGTGTGTGACAGTGTGTGGTTTATGTGTGTGTGTGGTGTGTGTGACAGAGTGGGTTTCATGTGTGTGCTGTGTGACAGTGTGTGGTGTGGATGTGGTGCCAAAGAACCAGGCCCTTCCCTCCCATGACTCCATTGACATTTGAAAAGCAACGCCGAGGACAGAGCTAGCATATGCGGAAACGGGACAGTAGCACCAGTCCAGTCGCGAAGGAGGAGTGGGACGGAGGATGGAGGGGGGGGGGGGGGGGGGGGGGGGGACTCTGGAGAGAGGAGAGGAGAGATGGGAAAGGGTGAGAGGGGGAGAGAGGGGCGACTTTTTTTAGAGGGGCCGACGAGAGTATCGATCTTGTAGAGACGTACGGATGAGACTGTAGTTTGAGTTGCAGGGCGACGCATATTTTCCTTCGGCCTGTTTTTGCGGGTATACCCGCAAGGAGGGGCCTGGTTGCACCCCTTTATTCTCTTGCACTGACTGCACAGATGGATGTGCGTTGTTACCGTTCGGAGCATGAGGAGAGTACGAAGGAGCGACGATGACTTCAACCTTATAGTGGACTTCTAAGTGTGTAGGCATGCTCACTGCTATTTTTGATTGATTGTGGCGTACGGATTGCTGGAGTTTCTTTTGTGACGTTTTTTCTGTTCCGTCCGCGAGAGTTTGGAGATCGAGATACGTGAGTAGAGGTGTAGGGAAATCCGGACCGGTCGGTAAGAGAAAAAGAGAGGTAGGACGAGAGTCGAAGAGATGAGAGGAGAGAGAGAGATGAGGATGAGAGAGAGACCGAGGAGGCAGAGAGAGACGACGAGAGAGGAGAGAGAGATGAGAAGGGAGGTGAGGGGCAGAGAAGGGTGAGGGCAGAGGATAGGGCCTGTGCTGTTTCATTGATTTCAAATGGAGAAGAAAGCAGAGGGAGGGAAAAGAGAGGGAGAGGGACAGACTGGCTACTGTAGTAGATGCCGTTTTTTATAATAGAATACAGTATAAAGGAAGAAAAGAGGATAGTGTGGAGGAAATCTGAGAATAATCAACCGAACGCAAATTAAATGTGTTACAAAACGAGTAAGTCCCCTAAGTCATAGTGAGCAGCACGAGAGCGAGCGAGAGAGAGACGCGGAGAGAGAGAGACCTCGAGAGAGAGGAGAGATGAGAGCAGATGAGAGTGGAGAGGGAGAGAGAGAGCGGAACAGGGGGGTGACTGGAGAGATGAGGTGGAAGAATATGAACAGCGTAAACAAGTTGGGCCTTTTCCCTTGAACTGGACTGACATCATCCGAATACGACCAACGTGACGAACATAGAGAACAGAAACAACAGACCCACCAGAGAGCACTCCAGCCCGAGGAGTATCGGGCCAGGGGGAAAACACTTGACACAAACAATGTCCATCGGCCTCTTCATTGACTATAAATAAGGGAGTGATTGGGAAAAAGGAGAGAGAAAGAAGAAAAGAAAAAATAATTCGAGAGGCAACAAGAGGAGGCAGAGAAGACAAAACATCAAAGAGTAGAGGAGGTGAGGAGAGGATGAGAAGCGAGAGAGATCCTAGATGAAGTGTGTTAAAAAAGACACCGCTAGACAGATAAAGGAAGGGAGGGAGGGATGGAGGGAGGGAGGGAGGGAGGGAGGAGGAAAGAATGAGGTATGATGAAGAGAAGGCGGCTCAGAGAGAGTTCAGGGTTTAGATTCATGAAAAAGGTCTTGAGACGGATTGAGATTAATAGGATGATTGATTGTCTGCACTGAAGCCCGCAAGGTAGACTGTTTTTCATCACCTCCATCTCTCTCTCATTCAATTTCATCCCTCCCTACGTCCTTTTTCAATCTTTCAATCTTTGCATCATTTTGCCACTAGCATTTTCTTCACAATTTTTTTTGCATGTCCATCTGTACTCCCTTTGTTTTCTGTCCTCCTCATCCCCTTTACGGTGTCGTCTCTCTCTCTCTCTCTCCCTCTCTCTCTCTCTCCCTCTCTCCCTCTTCTTTCTCCCACACAAAATTCAGTGCTACTTCATCTGCCAGTTGATGTTGTAGATGTTGCCTCCTGACTCTATCCTACACACAAACATTCTGTCAGCCTAACACACACTGTCAAGGTGACATTTCTCCATAAACGTGCTTTCGATCACCGTCACATAGCATGTGCCACCGACGTCCCACGCTTTCCTGCCTGGGCTGAGCCTTAAAGCTCTCAATCTCATCAAACAAGTTTGGCTTTTTTGTCTTGCAGGCTCGCCGTACTGCCTAGATGACGCAAAAGGGGCAGAAGAGAGAGAGAAAAGAGAGAGAGAGAGAAAAGAGAGAGAGAGAGAGAGAGAAAAGAGAGAGAGAGAGAGAAAAGAGAGAGAGAGAGAGAGAGAGAGAGAGAGAGAGAGAGAGAGAGAGAGACGAGAAAAAGAGAGAAAAAAAGAGAGAGAGACAAGAGATAGAGAGCAAAGAGCGAGAGACGAGACGATCGAGAGTAGATATCTTCTCTCTCCCTTCTCTCTCCCCTCCTCTCTCTCTCCTCTCTCTCTCCCTCCCCTCTCTCCCCTGTAGGCTTCTTCCTCGCTCTCCCTTGTCATGCCTCATGATCCCTCAGGATGCAATTACTAGATTCCCCTGGACTCTTAACTAATTAGCTTTAAAAAACTCCCACAAATAAATAAAATGAGAGAAAGAGAGATGGAAATGGGTGTGGAGGAGGAGAACGGAGGGGTGGAGGGAGAGAGAAAGGGAAGGAGGGGGGGGGTGGAGGGAAAGAGAGGAGGACGCTGACGAGGAGAGATGAAGAATGAGAGGGATGAAGAGAGATGAATGGAGAATGAGGAGACAGAGAGAGTGTGAGAAAGAGAAGGACAAGAAGATATATCTACTCGCTACTTCCCGAACCCGAAGAAGCTTTGAGACTGTGGTCATAAAGGCTGTCAGTTAGCGTGTGTGTGTGTACAGTATCTGTAAGTGCTGGGGGTATCAAGACAGGACACACACATACACACACTCGCTCACAGCTATCCATCCATCAGACATATACTGACACACACACACACACACAACACTCACCACACACGCACACTTGACAACTTCATTTGGAAAGGCAATTTGGAGCAGTGTGGAGTACAAAGGAATCATACACTGCAGACGTCATCCAGATGCTGGTACTTGTCAGCCCACATGAGTCATTGATAACACTTCAATTACTGTTTCCAAAAACCGGGCCTAGCAACATACACTCCTCCATCTTGTCACCGGGGACGAACAGCTGAATATTTGGCAGCTCTGTGATTCGACGATGTTTGTGAGGTGTTCCGTTTTTGTGCCATGCAGCCCACAGTGCACACACGAACACACACACAGACTCACACACAAACACACTGCACACACACACACACTGCACACACACACACACATGTGTTCCTGTGGGAAGAACTCCAGGTTACAGCTGATCTACAGACAAGTAACAGTGTACCACGCAGACACAACCACACCTCACACACACACACACACACACACACACACACACACCTCACACACACACACATACCCCGAGGGGAAGGGATTGTCCCACTTTTAATAACAAAGAGCACCCAGGAGAGGCCTGGAGACAGCTAAGTGACAGGAGCGGCCTGACGGGGAACTGCAGCAGGAACAGGAGCCTGGAACAGGAGCCTGGAACAGCAGGGTAATACCAAGTTGATTAAAGCTCCACTCCAGAGACTGCTGAAGAACCCAGCCAAGTGTTTGTTTGGCTCGTCCCACATCATGCCCTTCTCAGACAAGTACCTACTTCTGTATTTTACTAATGGTAGGCTGTGGTATGCTATAGTACTGTGTGGTATGCTATAGTATTGTGTGGCATAGTGCAGTGGGGTGGGGTATAGTATGGTATGGTATGGTATGGTATGGTATGGTATGGTATAGTATTGAGAGAGTGACATTTAATTTAGTATAGTACATGCCTAGTATAATAAACTGTAGTATTAGTATAACATACCATAGCCTATCATAGCATAATATAACACGTATAAAACAATCCAATCCTGTATGATACAATACAACATTAAACAGTCAAACCACTCTAAAAATAACACTGCACATGTTAGTGGAGGGGGTGGGGGGTGGTGGAGGGGTGGTGGAGGGGTAGTGGAGGGGTGGTGGGGGCCCTACAGTCCGTGAGACTGGGCGTGGGAGCGGTGATGTAGGTAGCTGGCTGCGCTAGGGGCCTAGGGGGGTAGAGTGCTGGAGAGGTGACAGGGTGTATTACTCAGAACTGATTACAATACAGAGGGAGAGAGGGGCACACACAGACGTGACGAGGAAAGAAAGAGTGTGTGTGTGTGTGTCTTGTACCTGTGTGTGTGTGTCCTGTACCTGTGTGTGTGTGTGTGTCTTGTAACTGTGTGTGTGTGTGTGTCCTGTACCTGTGTGTGTGTGTGTGTGTCCTGTACCTGTGTGTGTGTGTGTGTGTGTGTGTGTGTGTGTGTGTGTTATATTCTCCTCGGATAGGGAGCTATATCATTAGAGGTCTTGGACAGAAATCCCCTTCTCCACATAGCCTATTAGTGTCACACACACACACACACACCTCTTCTCTGTCACACACACACACACACGTCACTTGCATGACACACGGTTTGAGCAGGCCACGCTCCTGGGTTCAAAAGCTTTGTCGATTATCATAACGACAGCTCCAATTACCACCTCATTCCCTATCAGGGCTTTTAATCTCCAGCAACATCACCATCACGGTTAATGACATCTTCACGTAACCTTAAACTCTCTCTCAAAGACACAAACACACATCTTTTACAACCCCAGCTCCCACCTTCACCCCTTCATCAACCCCTTACTCTTAACACCCCCTCCTCGCCCCTGCATCTCCCCCCCCCCTCCCCACATCTCCATGGAGACTGGCGCCTGGCAACAGCTGGAGGAGAGCAGTTGCCGCGGCGACGCAATGCTCCCTCTCTCTCTCTCCCCCCAGCTGGCTGTGTGGCAGTGATGTCATGGCAATGGCCTGGATAGGCAGTGGAGAGAGGCACAGCTGGGTAAAGGCGCTATTATGGGATGTCGCGGCGATGGACGGACGAGCGTACAGAGCTTGTCTGGGCCTTATCTCCCTCATCTCTTCAGGCCAGGGAGCCACGTCGAGTGTCGTTCGTCTTCATTACTGAACTCCCGGCCTGGTGCGCTGTCTGGACGCATCTCCTCTCCTCTGAATGCCACCCTCTCTCTAGTCTCTACCCCCCCCGCTCTATCCTTCCTTCCATCTTTATCATGTCATCACCCCCTCCCCCCCCTCCCCTTTCCACCTCCTCCTACCGGCGTCTTGCTGCCTGCCCCCTCGCCCCCCTCCCCCTCGTCTCCCCTCCCCCCTCGCCCCCTCTCCCCCCTCGCCAATCAAGTCTGAGCGGTGCTGACTGCCGCCGGCATGACCAGGCGAGCCCTCGCGGACGTGATGCGCACACACCCCTCCTACACACACCCCCTCCTACACACACCGCTCCTACACGCTGTACTGTATCTCCCCCATGGTGTAAGTGGTACCATCTTGTAATGGTACACCTGTGCGGTATTGTGAAAGTGCTGAGGAAAAACTCATTAACAACCTCACACACACACACACACACACACTCGCGGCTACTCCTGACCCTGGATGAAGAGAATCTAGCAGAGGAAGGTGAGAGAGAGGTAAGGCAAGAGAAAGCTGCAAGGTCAGAGAGGTGGGGTCACATCTGTTTTAGCCGCTAGCAAGACTGGGCGCCGCTGCGCACTCCTGACAGGCTCAATTAAAGAAACAGAGCTACGCTATGCTAACGACGCAACGCTAACCCGGGCGCTAGCTCGCAGCTAGTCACTGGAGTGGAAGACAGCAGATTTAAACGGTGTGTGAATGAGGCAATTTGCTCCCGGAAAAAAAGCGACTAATGACCTTGTCTGTGTGTTGTGTGGTGCTATCGATACACACACGCACACACACAATCAGATGGAGAACAGTAAAGGTAATGCAGTGCTTCATTACTCAGCAGAGGGGGTTTTATGTGGCTGGATGGAGTGGATGGATGTGGGCAGGATGCCTGGACGTTCTAGGCTGCCTCATCAAATGTCACCGCGTGTGTGTGTGTACGTGTCTGTGTGTGGGTCTACGTGTGTGGGTGTGTGTCTGTGTGTGTGTGCGTGACAGTGTCTGCGTGTGTGATTTAAGTGCACCTGTGTGTGCGTGCACATGTGTGTACATGTGTGTGTGTGTGTGTGTGCGCATGAGATCGACTCGATGAGAGAGAGAGACTGATTTACGTCCCGGCCGCTAGCCAGCGAGAGATTAAAAAGGTTCGACTTCTCCGCCCCATCCTTTCACACCCTCCGCTCCCTATCCCTTACTCCGTTCGCCCTTCCATCAGATTGTCTCTCTCTCCATCCATCCCTTCGGCTTCCCCCTATCTCTCCACTCCTGTTTTACTTTTTATTGCGGTCTTTTTCAGTCCCTCGGTTGTAAACCCCCCCCCCTCCCCGGTCCATCAAAGCCGTGTTGTGAAGGCAAATAGGACACAAATTAAAGGCAAGGTTTTTCTCTCAGGCCTCCCCTTTTCTTTCTCCAGAACAAGAATTGATTATTCCTCTCTAATCCCTTCGAAGTTGCTGTTGAGCCTTTTCAACACGAGCAATCACATAGGCTATATGCAGACTTGGAAACATTCATACACAGGCAGAGTAAGGACATAGTCACACACACACACACACACACACACACACACACACACACACACACACACACACACACACACACACACACACACACACACACACACCACACACACACACACACACACACACACCACACACACACACACACTGTACACAAGCACATTGAGACACACACTCACTGCACTGAAGGACCACAGCATCACGGCCGGCTGATAAATCAAGGAACATAACATTTCAAAAACAGCAACTACTACCTTCCCCTCGCAATCACACACACCCACATACTTCACGACAATACCAATTCCATAGATGATCAACGTGCCCTTCAGTACAGCGCGATAGGCCTGAGCATGATTGTGTGTTAAATCTCCATGATATTCCCTGTGTGTGAGTGCGGCCTGTGTGTATGGATGATTGTCAGAACTTTGTTGGCACTGTTCATTACATTACATTTTGGAGCGTAAACGTGTCGTAGGTTTTGCTTTGTGCGTTTGTCTGAGTGGATGCTAGTTTAGTGTAGCGCTAGTGTAGTGATGCTAGTTTAGTGTAGCGCTAGTGTAGTGATGATAGTTTAGTGTAGCGCTCTGTACGCGTCTGATAGAGTTCAGTCTGTTGTGTTGTTCTGCCTGTCTGCATCATGATTACATTACTGCCCGCGGCTGAGTCTGCAACCGCGTGTGTGTGTGTGCGGGTGTGTCCGACGTCTGGGCTATTCTCATGCTGATCGAGCCGCCCGCGCTCCGACATGACATAACCAGCGGGCACAGAGGTCGGACTGAGAAGAAGAATGCCAGCCATGCCAGTCTGTGGAGACATGACACACCCACAGGGCCCGCCCCTGTTTGGAACAACTGTGCCCCCCCGCCCCCCCCCTCCCTATGGCCGAAACAATTCCTTTGTCTCTCGCCCTTTACTTCTCCCTCCCTCTGTCTGTCTGTGTCTCTCGCTCCTCTCTCTGTGGCTGTCTGTCTGTGTCTCTCGCCCTTTTCTCTCTGCGTCTCGTCTCTTCGTGAGTCTTCACTCGGTGACACAATGACACCATTCACACACACACACACACACACACACACACACACACACACACACACACACACACACCACACACACACACACACACACACACACACACACACACACACACACACACACACACACACACACACACACACACACAGACACACACACACACACACAGACACAGACGTAAACGCATACAATCTTGTCTTTCTTTCTTTCTTTCTTTGCTATGACATAGTTCAAGGATAGTATGTTGCGAAGAATGCCTCAGAAAACATTCAAGCTGACACACACTCAGACATACACTTTCTTTAGCGGTTACACACCCACACACCCACACAGACCACTCAATACTTATTTTCCCATCTAGATTGGGTAACGCTACACCAGGTTCATATTTCTCATATCGCTTGTATTTCTGCACTAGTTCTCTCCCTACCTAGCCCTCTCTCTGTCTCCCCCCTCCCCCCTCTCCCCCCTCCATACACCACTCTCCATCTCTCTCCCTCATCCCCTCTCCCCCCTCCATACCCCACTCTCCATCTCTCTCCCTCATCCCCTTGTCTCCATCTCTCATTACTGTATCTTATCAGCCTTGTCGCTCTCGCCGTCCTCTATAAATCCTTCTCTCTCTATCTCTATCTTTCTCTCTGTGTCTCTCTGTGTCTCTCTCTCTCCGTGTCTCTCTCTCCCCTGACTCTTCTTTACTACCTGCTCTTTCTTGGCTTTTCCTCTGTGTCTGCCTGTCCTTTTCCCTTGGAACCTTTCCCCGTCTCATTTCCATCTGTGTGTATTCGACTCTTCCCTCCCAGTCCCTCGGTGACACTCCGCTGGCGTCGGGAGTCGGGACGCACCGTGGGGGGGTGGGGGGGGGCGGGGACACTGACCACAGCACGGCAGTCCTCGTTCATCTTCTAATCAAAGGCTCGCTCCGCACACCCTCCGATGCAACCCCCGCACAGTCTCACCTCCTCTCTCATTCCCTCCATCCCTCCATCCATCCATCCCTCCCTCCATCCCTCCATCCCTCCCTTCCCGCCCTCCTTCCCTCCCTCCCTCCGTCCCTCCAGACGCTCCAGCCTTATTCCCATGCTCCCTGCCTGTGTTAGCCCACTGGGCACCAGCATGTCTGCTTACACCTGACTCACCACCTCTGAGCGGGAGCTAAAGATGGTAGGATAGGGAATGAGGGAAGGAGAGAAGGAAGGGTAGGGGAAGAGGGAGGGAGGGAGGGAGGAGGGAGGGGGGAGGGAGGTAGGGAGGGAGGGAGGGAGGGATGGATCATGGAATTAGTGGACTTGAATTGAGGAAGGATAGGAGACGGAGAGTAATGGTGGAGAGGGAGTATACCTACAGGATAGAGAGACGTGCAGTTTGTGTGGAGAGACCAGATGACAGGAATGTGAACTATAATGAAGCATTGTAGGGAAGAAGAATAGTGACAAAAAGGATACAGAGACTAAAAGAGAGAGGGAGACAAAGAGAGAGAGACATAAAGTAAGACCAGTGCAGGTCTAGATGTAGACAAAGACTAGGATAAAAGGAGTAGAAGGATAAGGAAAACAAAGAGAAAAGAAAAGACTGGTAGTAATGATAGAAAAGACCAGCAGAGAGAAATAGACAAGTGTGAGAGACGGGGATCAGCAGAAGGTGGGGATGAGGAGAGAAAGAGTGGGAGACAGAGTGAGAGTGAGTGGGCTATTTTTCCTCAATGTCTCACGGACTGTCTCGGCTCACAGAAAGTGTCTGTACGTGTAATTCTGTAATGTGTGAACACCTGTGTGTGTGTGTGTGCCTGTGTGTACACCCATGTGTGTCTGTATTGCTAGCTTTTCGTTCTCACAGAAAGGAACGAATGTCAGGAGGTGACGTGAGCGAAGGCGGGAGGGTGCGGGGGGAAAAAAACAAAGAGAGGCGGCGAAAATGTCAAGAAGGAAATAAATTGGAAGAGGTGTGTTATGGTGCTTTATGGTGGGATGAAGAGAGGGATTGACAGGAGGAACGACAGGGGAGGGGGACGGGGGGGGGTTCTGTTCGTCTGGATTGATTAATTAAAGATTTGTATCGGTGGAAACACACAGAAGAACTACCGGGCCCACGGGCAGGGGACGGAGAGAGAGGGGCGAGACGAAGGGGAGGATTTGTCACACCTGAGGGGAGGAGGCGGGAGGCTAGAATAGGACGGCACGTCAAGAGAGGAGGAGAGACGGGGGGCGAGGAGGGATGAAGTGTGGGAGGGGGGAAGTGTGTGGGGAGGGGGGGTCTGCGGGTTCATATTTTTACCTACTCAGCGTCAAGGAAGGATGAGGGGTGGGAGGGAGTTGACGGGAAAGCTGTTATTAGTGGGGGAGGGAGAGAGACAAGCAGAGGAGGAGAGGAGGACGGAGGGTTGGACGCACGAGACTGTAGAAAGCGTAAAGAGAGAGAAAAGAAACACATTTAGCCACGACTGTGTTTACCACGCCACCGTTCACGCGGTCGCTAATTGAACATGTCGAGAACGTTTTGCTCTCCAGCCTCTTTAAAGCAACGTGCTCTTTTGATCCACAGAGTTAAACTGAGGGAACAAAGCTTCTAAAAAAAAAGTCTAAAAGGATCGAAGTCAAGCCAACCTGATCCTTGCGTGAGTCGAAATAAATGGGTGCACTCAGCCTGGATTTAAAGGTCGTACGACACGGTTAATTCTCACAAGAATAAAAGATTTGAGATGTTTGTAGGTTTGAGCGGCAAAGTGACTCCCCCGCCTCAGTGTGCCACGCTCAGTCTCTGAAGCACTCCTTCACTTCCCCTCTTCTCCATCCTAAAACATTATCCCTCCATCTTCTCCTCTTTTTTACCGCTGCCCTTTTCCCTTCTAACACCGCTCCATCTAACCTTTCCTTTCTCCTCTCACTTCCAGCCCTGGGCTAAATTGTTCCAGGGCAGGTGCCAGGACTCATTACAAAAGCGTTGGCCAACAGCGCTCTCTCACAGGGTTCACCTGCTGTCACAGTGCATGATCAACTGACCTCTCACATGTCACAGAGTGGAACATCACCTGCACACCCACACTGGCGAGCTCTCACTGGCACACACACACACACACACAGGCACACACACACACAGGCACACACACACACTGGCACACACACACACTGGCACACACACACACTGGCACACACACACACAGGCACACACACAGGCACACACTCCATCACTTGGCTTGCCACTGACAAGAGCCCAGAGGACTCGTGCACACAGCCGTCTCCCAACAGTGATCGAGGGCCAGACCCCGTGAGAGTGTCCTTGTGAATCATTACTGTTAGCCATGGCTCCAGCCTGGCCCCCTGGACCAGCCCTGCTAGGCCCTGGACCCAGACTGAGGGAGGAGGGGTCAGGCCAGCTGTGGCAGCAGGGTCAAGGCCAGAGCATGAATAAACCATGTTGGATCATTAGAGCTACTGATGACTTTTGCCCGAGCGGGCCAACTTGGACCATCCGTCCGGTGTGTCTTTTAGCATTCAAGCTATGTGCTACGTACGTTAGCATTCAAGCTACGTGCTAAGTAGGGCCTACGTTAGCATTCAAGCTACGTGCTAAGTACGTTAGCATTCAAGCTACGTGCTAAGTACATTAGCATTCAAGCTACGGTACATGCACACGCACAGGAAGGACTGATCCATTCATATTTCCTCAGGCTCATTTCCTCAGAATATTGAGTGTTGGCAGGTTTCTTTCAGGTTCTTTAGTTAGGATTTCAAAGGCATGCCGTTTAGTGTAGCCAACCACCAGTTAACCGCAAGTTAGCTTTGCTGAGCTTGGAAAAGTATTGATCAGCATCGCATGGTTTAGTATGGCAGTTTAACACACGAAACAGATCATATCTTTCATGTGTTCCTTGCATCCTTGCCCATGGACCAGACGCCCCAATTATACCGGTGGAGACATGTGAGCACATGTCCAGCCAACACTCCTTTTTCATCTTTTACAGGGTGTGTGTGTTTGTCCCGACGGAAGGTTAGAGCTACACTGAGTCTCAGAGTTTGGCGTGTGTTCAGATCAAAGGGTGCCAACAAACAGAACGGCAGGAAAGCAAGAGAAAGGGAGGGAGAGAGGGAGAGAGAGAGGGGGAGGGAGAGGAAGAGGGAGAGAGAGAAATGCATCCAAACAAAAACAGCACCCTGAAGCCTCCTCTCTACGTCTCCCTCTCATCTCCATCTTGTTCTCTGCCTCTAAGCCTTTGAGAAACCTTTATATGTCCTCTATTTTCAGATCTTACCCTCTTCCTCTCTTCCTCTCTTCCTCTCTTCCTCTCTTCCCCTCTTCCTCTCTCCATCCTTCATCTTCTGTGCTTTCCTTCTATCTTTCTATTCTCTCCATTCCATCACTCCCACATATCCCCTCCCTCCCTCCCTCCCTGTCTCTCCCTGTCTCTCCCTGTCTCTCCCTATCTCTCCCTCCCTGTCTCTCCCTGTCTCTCTCACCCTCCCTGTCTCTCCCTATCTCTCCCTGTCTCTCTCTCTCTCCTTCCCTCTCTCAACACTGGAACAAATGAGTCTGGTTAATGCTGAGTTGGGCCTCTTGCCATTCAGTCAGGGCTTCCACATTGCTCCACTTATTTAACAAGTGCTCTGAATTTACAAACACCGCTGAACACACACGAGCACACACACACACACACACACAACACAAACACAACACACACACACACACTACAGCTAAATGTTTTTGGTTCTCTTTTTCAGTTTTTGTTCAGTTAATAGGTTTCACAGCACATAGAAACACACAGGCACACGCACACACACACAGCACATAGAAACACACACAGGCACATACACACACATGCACTCACACGACTACATAAACACACCCACAAGCTGAGGAAATACTTTATCTCCTCCCTGCATATTAAACATAGCGTTCCCTTAGTGTTTAACATCTCGCAGACCCATGATTTGCACAACAGGGTCGATACAACTGCAATTCATTATTAATCAAACTGTCCACATATGCTATGATAGCATCAACTCCAGACACACACAATCTATTATTGATACGAGGATAACAGACAGCAACAACAGACTTGCCTGAAGGCATAAAAATGTACACACACACACTATATAGAAAAGGTATTTTAGTTTTTGCATTTTTCAAAACGTCAAAAGAAAGAAGACATGGCGAGAAAGAGACCAGAGGGGCGAGGGAGGGGCGGAGGGAGAGACGGAGAGGAGAGACGGAGGGAGGGAGAGACGGAGAGAGAGACGGAGGGAGGGAGAGACGGAGGAGAGATGGAGGGAGGGAGAGACGGAGGAGAGATGGAGGGAGAGACGGAGAGAGAGACGGAGGGAGGGAGAGACGGAGGAGAGAGACGGAGGGAGGGAGAGACGGAGAGAGAGACGGAGGGAGGGAGAGACGGAGGAGAGATGGAGGGAGAGACGGAGAGAGAGACGGAGGGAGGGAGAGACGGAGGGAGAGACGGAGAGAGAGACGGAGGGAGGGAGAGACGGAGAGAGAGACGGAGAGAGAGACGGAGGGAGGGAGAGACGGAGGGAGAGACAGAGGGAGGGAGAGACGGAGAGAGAGACGGAGGGAGAGACGGAGGGAGAGACGGAGGGAGAGACGGAGGGAGGGAGACGGAGGGAGAGACGGAGGGAGGGGAGGGAGGGGGAGGGGCGGAGGGAGGGGCGGAGGGAGCGGAGGGAGAGACGGAGGGAGAGACAGAGGCAGAGACGGAGGGAGAGACGGAGGAAGGGGCAGAGGCTCACGAACACACTCGTGTATATTTGATGGGTACGGAAAATGCGAAAGGACGGCGGAGAAGAAGAAGACGAGAGAGGCGGAGGGGAGACAGGGGAGACAGGGGAGACAGGGGAGACAGGGGAGACAGGGGAGACAGGCGACGCTGGAAGATAAGAAACGAGGAGGTGGGAGAGAGATCCAGAGAGACGGGGGAAGAAGGATCCAGAGACGGGCCGAAGTCAGAGAAAGAAACGGAAGAGAGAGTGAGGACGACGGGGAGTTCAATTAGAGAAGAAAAGTTGGAGATGGGCAGATGGAGAGAAAGAGAACAGAGAGTCAATAACTGTGGAGGATGAAGGAGCGGGGGAGACACGGGCCAAGTGCACGGGGGAAGTGGGGATTGTTATCCGCTAAACGACTGTCACTTTATTTGTCGAAAAGCAGATTTGACACCGCCGCAGCAAGTCGTCCTTTCCCCCTGTCCTTTTGCTAGTCTCGTCCCTTTCCTCTCCTTCATGCCAAAAGCCTGACAACTCCTCAAATCTCTCCTCCCTCCCCTCTCTCTCTTTCCCTCTCTCCTCTCTCGCTCCCTCTCTCTCTCTCTCTCTCCCTCCCTCTCTCTCTCGCTCCCTCTCATCCTCGCTCTTTTATCAGAAATGCAACAAATTCGTGCTCCTAGCTGTGTAAGAAAGAGGGACATATATCCTCTGTGCCTCTGTGCCTCGCATTCTTCTGCCCCTCTGAAGGCTTGACATGCAGACACGGATGTGGGAAAAATAAACGAGACATATTCCAGAGAAACGTGCGGAGGAGAGAGGGGAAGAGAGGGGACATTGTTAACGATACAAAGGCAGGAGATCAGAGAGGAGGTATGTATGTAACCAGAAAGAGAAAGAGAGAGAGAGAGAGAGAGAGAGAGAGATCAATGAAGATGAAGAAAAAGAAGAGAAAAGAGGACCTAAAAGGAAGACGTGCACAGTCACCAGGGGGTTGTTATCGACTGTCACCCTTTCTTGTGCACACACACACACACGCGCACACACACACACACACACACATTTAAGCATTACCCGTCTCCCACAGAGAGGGGCCCACAGAGTGTATGCTGCTACCTGTCATACGCAGCGTGTTGGCAGGACAGCAGCACTGCTGCCGATTGTGCCCGACCGAGGTGACACAAAATGACACGGAAATAGAACAGTGACACAAACAAGCTTCTCCCACGGTGACAAGCAGGTCGAGGGAGATGGAGAGAAAGAAAAAAAGAGAGAGAGAGAGAGAGAGGAGGGAGAGAGAGAGAGAGAGAGAAGGAATGAGAGAAGGGACAACAAAATCCCTACGCGTTAGACAGAAGAAAAAGGATACGGGGGTTTGCTTTCAGAAGAGTATAAAAGAGTATGTCTCCATCTTTCCCTCTCTCTCCCCCCTCTCTTTCCCTCTCTTCCCCTCTCTTTCCATCTCTCTCCACCTCTCTCTCCCCATCTCTTTCCCTCTCTGCTCCCCCTCTCGTCTCCACCTCTCTCCCCACGCTCTCTCCCCCTCTCTCCCCCTCTCTCTCCCCCTCTCTTCCCTCTCTCTCCCCCTCTCTTCCCCTCTCTTCCCCTCTCTCCCCCTCTCTCTCCCCCTCTCTTTCCCTCTCTCTCCCCCTCTGTCTCCCCCTCTCTCTCCCCCTTCTCTCTCCCCCTCTCTCTCCCCCTCTCCATATCTCACCATCTCTCCCACTCTTGATAAAGGGAATCATTCTGCTGTACTGTAATTCAAAACCATGGGAGAATAGAGTAGAAAGACTAATCTAAATAACACTCAAATTAGGCCATGTAAACACGCACACACACGAAGTGTGCACACGCACACACACCCACACACACACACACACACACACACAGCTCATGTATCACACGAGAGAAGATCAAGGAGTAGAAAACACGGAGGGTATACAAGTCAGTATGTGATCTCCCAGAATAGCACACACCAATGGATCAATCCACGCTCATACAAGTGCACATACGAGTGTGCGCAAACACTCTCCGTCTCCCACACACACACACATGAAAGCTCTCACACCAACAAACACATGCACACAACCGCACACACACAAACACGCACACGCACGTCTCCTGGCTCCTGAGTCGCTGTTTACGTACGCAAACACTCTGAGGCTTGAACAAATAAATAAAAACAGGAAAACATCTAACAAATAAAATGAAACTTTAATCAATGGGCTTTGAATTAACACTGCCATTAAGTAAACAGGAACAAGAAAGGCGGTAAAATATTCATGCGGCCCCTGAATTCATTAGTCCTCTGTGGGGGCCCCCAGGGGCCACATTGAGATCTGGGACAGGGAATGATATACTGAGGCAGGGGCTGAGACTGTGGGAGGAGACGGTGGGTGGAGACCGTGACTCAGAGGAGGAGGGAAGAAATACAGGCAGGGGAGGAGAGGAGGATGGAGAGACAGGGGGGGAGGAGAGGAGGATGGAGAGACAAGGGGGGAGGAGAGGAGGATGGAGAGACAGGTGGGGAGGAGAGGAGGATGGAGAGACAAGGGGGGGAGGAGAGGAGGATGGAGAGACAGGGGGGGGAGGAGAGGAGGATGGAGAGACAGGGGGGGAGGAGAGGAGGATGGAGAGACAGGGGGGGAGGAGAGGAGGATGGAGAGACAAGGGGGGAGGAGAGGAGGATGGAGAGACAGGGGGGAAGAGAGGAGGATGGAGAGACAGGTGGGGAGGAGAGGAGGATGGAGAGACAGGGGGGGGAGGAGAGGAGGATGGAGAGAAGAAAAGGGGATGACAGGGAGACGGAATGGATGACAGGGAGATGGAAGAGATGGAATGACAGGAGCCGAGGTTGAAAGAGGCAGTGAGAGAGGTACAGGGAGAGAGGTACAGGGGAGAGAAGAGAGAGAGGAAGCGAATGAAAGCAAGGGTCAGATCAGATAGCAATGCCGGAGGAAAAAGGTTGACACACAGTCATCAAAAGCAAGGAATTCATATAATGGCAAGATGGGATCAAGGTGAGTGAATAATAAGAAAAATATAGAGAGAGAGGTGAAGACAACAATCTTCTGTATTTGCCAGAGGAAGGGGAGGGATGTGAAGAGGGGCAGGGGGGGTTAGGGATAAATGGAGAAGAGATGGAGGAGTGTGGGAGGAGGAGAGGGATGGGGGGGGGTGTTGCGTAATGATTTTAATGAAAGAGCAGACGGCGGCCCAGGGGAGAGGAGTGGATATGACTCCAGGGGACGAGCGACAAGGAAAAGAGCTTGAGAGGAGGGAGGAGCGGGGATGAGAGAGAGAGAGAGAGAGACAGAGAGAGAGACATAGAGAGAGGAGAGAGAGAGAGAGAGAGAGAGACAGATAGAGAGAGAGAGAGAGAGAGAGAGAGGGAGGCCTTGATACACTGCTACAAAGGAGAAAACAGAAGGGAGGAAAAGAGGAAATGCAGACATCAAAGCCCAGTGAAACACCAAAGCGAGTTGGGGTCCTTTTTGGAATAATAAATTTAACTGTGACAATGGCAGAAAAAAAACAGGCGGCCTGCTAAACTGAGAGAGATCTTATAGAATCTTAATTATCCAATGATCTCGTGGGTGCAGAAGGACACCAGGCATCCGGCAGATAGAACAACAACAACACGCCCTTCATCGTCGATGTTCAAATATTCATACAGGCGCTTTCATACCAATTTGCACCTTCATTCATCTCGGCTTTTTTTCAGATTTTCCTGCGTTCCTCTCTGTGCCCCCGCCGAAGCAGCCCACGCTCTGGACGAGAACCTTCTCGTCTCGCTGTCGACGCCACACCGGCGTCCTCTCAGACAACCTCTCTGTACGCGACCGGGCATGAGCCCCCCTGCGTCCACGCCGCCACCCGCGTGAGCGTGAGTTGGAGGTGAGCCGGGGGGTTAACTCTGCCATTTAAACAGAACGCTGGATTAGATTAGCAGTCTGCGCGCCAGGGCGAGATGGCCGAGGGATGGCGGGGATTGGAGGGCAAACATCGTCTCATATGCATGCATATAGCTGCCGGGGAGGGGAGGGGGGGGGCCTCGGGCTGCGTGCGTGCGGTCTCTTCTAATGTGGTCAGACTCAATACGGAACGATGAGAGGGATGCAGAAGAGAGACACCCCCTTTATGATGCTTTGAAAAGGCCTGGAGGTGGGGAGAGAGAGGGGGGGGGGAGTAGAGAGGGAGGGGGGGGGGAGGAGAGGGGTGGGGGGGGGGAGGAGAGAGGGAGGGGGGGGGAGTAGAGAGGGAGGGAGGGGGGGAGTAAAAAGGAGGAGTGGAGGGGACAAAAGGGGGAGCGATTGATTTCCGTGCAGTTCTAAAGTGTTTCTCCCTGGAGAGATGCAAAAGCGAGAAGAAGGGAGGAGATGAAGAGGAGGGGGAGGAGAGGAAGAGGAGGGGGCGGAGAGGGCAGAGAAAGGAGAGAGAGAGGAGAGGACACCGTGGCCCTGATCCTCTTACGGCCCCCCGCCTTTCTCCTTCCCGTCCTTTCCTCTCCTTTTATTCTTCCTTTCTTTACTTGACACAGTGTCTTTATCTCGAGCGAGGGCTCGGATGTAACCTGAGCACGCTGGGAGGGCGTGATGGTTAAAGAGAGAGAAAGGAGAAGGACAGACGTGGTGAGAGGGGTGGGGACGTGACGAGGAGAGGTGAGGTCAGCGTGGTGAATGGAGGGTGCCAGATGAACCTCAGCGTGTGGAGAGTTCTGAGTGCATCCTCCCTGCAAAGGCACAACACTCACACTGCAGGAATGAAAAGAGTGTGTTGTGTATCATTGGGGAGTGCGTGCGCTTGAGAGTGGGTGCGTGTGTAGTGATGTCTTTGAGAGTGTGTTAGAGACTGAAATAAAGAGATGACAGAGTGAGTGAGTGAGTGAGTGAGTGAAAGAGAGAGTGAACGAGAGAGAGAGAGGCAGGGAGAGAGAGAGAGGGAGAGAGAAAGCAGGGAGAGATAGAGATAGAGAGAGAGAGAGAGAGAGAGAGAGAGAGAGAGAGCAGGGAGAAACAGAATGAGATAGGGAGCCCAGGAAGGATAAAGGGCTTTGCCACCATGAATGTCATACCAATAAAGCCCATCGGATATAGAGGCTCAGTCAGTGAGGTGGCGGGAGAATGAGTGAGAGGAAGAGAAAGCGAGGGACAGGAGAGAGAGGATGAAGGATGTGGACACAGTGGCATTTTCAGTGTGGCTAAAACTCCCCGGAACACATACAGACGGTTTCTAAAGGAGAGCCAGAGAAAAAGGAGAAGTGTGATGAGGCCGCAGAGGTGAAGGAGAGAGAGAGAGAGAGAAGAGAGAGAGAGAGGGAGAGAGAGGGAGAAAGAGAGAATGAGAGAGAGAGAGAGAGAGAGAGAGAGAGAGAGAGAGAGAGAGAGAGAGAGAGAGAGAGAGAACATGTGTGTGAGTAATAAGGAAGTAGAGGTAGATGAAAGAATGAAATGGAGAGAAAGAAAAAGAGAGCGGGACAGAGAGAGAGAGTGAGTGAGCGAGCGAGCGAGCAAATGAGCGAGAAACAGACAGAATCCAAGAGAAGGCGCAGGATGGATATCGCAAGACGGAGCGAGTGTGTGACAGAGAGAGCAAAAGATGTTTGTGGCAATGAGAATTACCATTAATAACATCTAAAAATAACAGTGGCAAAGCAGCCCTGGCTAGCCTGACTAATGGTAAGAGAAGGCAGGAGGTAATTACATAGAGCTATTAGCATACACACTGCTATTAAATATTCAAACAGGAAACCAAGGGCCCGGTTACCGACGCCGTTGGGCGAAAGCCAGCCAATCGCTGCCTAGCGACCACGGAAGCTTGACGTGTGACTCACCCTCCCTCAGACAAGCGTGGCTCCCTGCCCAAATCTGCCTACCTGGTGAGCTGGTGTCAGCATGTCACACACACACACATCAGAGCACGCACGCACACACACACACATCAGAGCACACACACATCAGAGCACGCACGCACACACACACATCAGAGCACACACACATCAGAGCACACACACACACACACAGAGTCACTTGGTGCCAGGATTAGACAGGACGACGCTCAGAAGAGAGAGACACACACAGACACACGTTTATACGCTGGGTAAAGACACGCGCAAAGACGCTAATCTTAACGGACAGTTTGACAAACAATCACAGGCACTCTCCACACTTTACTTTAAGCTGACTGGCACACGCACACACACGCACACACGCAAACACACACACACTGCGGGCTTAGCCAAACTCACTAATATGGTGAGTTTGATCATATTGGACATTTTGACATACAAGGAAGCAATGAATTTAAACAAGCATTCACAGACAAATACAAAGACACACAAACACACTTTGATACAGACTGGCAGGTTGTCCTAGAACCCCACAGTATACTCCTGGACACCACAGATCTCACACACACACTTTTATATAACCACGTTCACGTAGCCACACGTGATGTTGTTTCCAGTAACTACACCCAAACATCACCTGCCGTCGTCCCCCATGTTTCCTCTATGGAAGATCACAGCAGCGTGCTGGCGTGAAGCAAAACACAAGGCTTGCCAAACACACATCATCGCATACCTGTAAAACACACACACATCTGAAGTATAGGCACACACACACAGACACACACACACTCACACACAGACACACACTCACACAGACACACACACACACACAGACAGACACAAATACTGACAAGACAACCCAGCTTCTGACAAGAGTAGAGAAAATTTGTGGTAAAAGGTCAGCTATAAAGGACAAACTCCCGTAGCTATCCTTCCTAGCTGCCTTTAGTTCAAGCGTGCAGACGTATTACACGGTTTGTGTTTAGAGAGAGAGAATTCAACCCTGGCTGTTTCAGAGCCGTGGCCGAGTGGCTTGTTCTGAGTGACTGACGTCCCGCAATGTCTGGGAGATATTTTTGAAGTAAATAATGATGATGGGTTTCAATCAGCCCACACTGCCTTCTGGCAAGCCTCCAGAACTGTTCTGCAGCAACTGACACCATCAACTGACACTTTACTTCCTGGCTAAAGTTATCTTTGCAGAGGGCTCGAGTGTACAGATTGGGAAAGCCATGTACTGTTCCAGGCCTGTTGCACCCTCACTATCATGCTTGAACGTTTTGAATAGGGTTTCAAAATGATATCAGTATTACTGTTAGATTCATTGGGAAACATTCTTTTAAGGCTTTAATGTAACACGTCTCATTTTTGCCACCAGCAGAACATGAAGTGACCAACAGTTATCTCATAAATATAGAATACATATATAATTCTCAAACATCATTTGTGTGTTCCTTGGCTGTGGTTTGAGCTAAAGGTTTACTCTAACAAAAACTCTAGTCTTTTGCTGATATTTAATCCTTTGTGCTTTCATGGTCAAAAATCATTCAATACGAAAACCCAGCTATTGGCACTGTTGAAACAAGGTGATGATCTCCTTTGAGAGATACATAGAGAGAAACAAATATATATATTTTTTTTTCTTATAAACAACCTTCTGAGTTTCAGAAGAATTCAAGGTGGAATCTGTATGAGACGATCTGATAGAATAGGTATTACGCAATGTTCTTGGTGTAATGGGAAAAAAATGTCAGAGCTATCATAGCAAGTCGTACAAGCCCAGCAGTTGTTTAGGAATGCTTTCGTGATCCACTGAGGGTGTCGGAACGGGCAGAGATGAGGGCGGCGGGAAGAGAAAGCCGAAGAGACAGAGGGAGAGAGCGAAGTATGTTTGTAGCAGATAAGGAGGCAGCGCTAAATCAGGGTCTGCAAGGATGTATGCTATTAGGCAGGATAAATACGTTTATTCAAACGGTAACTTTCACACCGGAAATTGAAAAAAACGTCAGGGGGGGGGAGAGATGGGGGATGGGGGGGGAGGATGGGGGGAGGGGGGGGGGAGAAGTGGGTAGTGAGAGCGAGGAGAGGAGGAAGGGCAAGGAGGGCGAGAGAGAGGATGAGCGAGCGAGCCCAAGATGAATGAGGTGGCCTTGCGCGGGGAGGAGAGATAAAGAGAACGTAGCTCTATTTCATTTGTCTAATTATATTTATCTTCCTGCTCTCGAGAACAAAGGAGACAAATGGTGCTTAACAAACACACACACACACACACACACACACACACACACACACACACACTGACCAAAGCCTCACAGGAAAAGAAAACAAACAAGAGCTTGCGAAGTAAGGGGAACTAAAGTAAAAGGGGAATGAGAAAGTTCCTGCTGAGATGAGAGGAGTGAGGGAGCCGAGGACACGAGCTAAGGGCACCAGCCAGATTGACACTGAAAAATTAATGTGCAATTGCAAAGACGAGCGAGAGTGAGAGAAAGATGGAAAGGGAGAGAGAGAGAGAGAGAGCGCGGGATCGACAGGAGGAGAAGAGGGAGAGAACATTAGTCACAGAACAAACAGATTTGAAGGTAGGGGCCTGAGCCACACAGTTGCTCTCCCTTCTCCTCCTTCTATCTCTCTCTCTCTCTCTCTCTCTCTCTCTACTCCATCTGTCTCGCCTTCTTGCTTTGTCAATCTCCCCCCCTAGAGAAAAATCTGCTGTGTGTGTGTGTGTGTGGTGTGTGTGTGTGTGAGTCTGTTGGTGTGTTTGTGTGTCGCACACATGCAACGCTCATCCCTCCGTAGATCTGATTGGGTCCATTTGTCTCAGTGTCACGCTGCTCTCCAATTTGCCATTTCCCTGACAGGGACACGCTGTGGCCCTTTATTGATTGGCCCTCGCAGCCGTCACTCATCCTATCCGTCGGGGGCGGGTGCGAGGCCCCCCGTTCCCTACGTTCACTCCAACTGGGAGACATGCATCAGTCCTTCCTCCACCCAGACACCACCCACCACCCTTCCATGATCACACCTCCAACCGACAACCCTAAACACCCGTGAAATATCCTCCAAATCTTCCACAGCCCCCCCCCACCCCCTCATCCCTCTCCCCCGCTCCCTCATCCCTCTCCCCCGCTCCCTCGCTTTTATAGATAACACAAATCACGGTTACAGGGCGTTTTATGCGGTGATCAGTCGCCCAAATGGAGCATCGGGGAGAGCTACTGATTACCTGTCATAGCGTGGCATAGGTTATGAACTGCGTACGTACATTCATTCCGCAACTGAAACAGCACACTAACAATCTGGGAGAGCCGCCGTAAATTCACGGGAAACTGATGAGAAATCGTCATTCTTCCTCGATATCGAGTTGGGCCGCTCCGAGTCGTCCAATGAGCGGGGAGGGCTTCTGTGAGGTGTCCAATGGGAAAGCATCAAAACAATGAGGTAGCCGTGGAGACGGAGTGCTTGAGTGACATGACACATCTAGCGATAGGGGGGGATCTAGGTTATGATGACGACCTAGACCAGGGTGTCAGAACTAGGACTATGAAATCTGGCATGATGTGGATGAATTCTTGTATTCAATTGTTGTTATAACAGCATGTCCCCCCACACACACACACACGTGAATTTCACGTGAACACTAATTTCAGTGTAGAACCAGTCCTATCCATCATGTGCAACTAACTCAATCACAAACCTACAAGCACGAACATTCTACACACACCACACACACACACACACACCACCTGTGTATGCTCCGGCCAATCAGCAGTGGGGACTGTAACCTGCGCTCAGCGTGGGCTGCTGCTGATTGGCCGCTCCCGCACCTAAACCGCCTCACCGCGCCATGAAGCTCAAACTAGCGGCGTTATCATTACCCAATCATGC